>QANY01012428.1:45000-57500 GCA_003255025.1 Datisca glomerata | reverse complement strand
CTATCTCTCAGTCTCTCTGTCTCTCTCTCTCTCTATCTCTCACTCTCTGACTTCCTTTCTCCTCCCTCTCTTTCCCCACCTCTCTCTCTTCTTCTTTGTCTATCTCCCTCTCTCTGTTTTTCTCTCACTCTCCCCCTCTCTCTTCTCTCCCTCTCTCATTCTCTCTCCCCCTTTCTCGCACTCTTTCCCTTTACCTCTCTCTCGCTCTACCTCTCCCACACTCACTCTCTCTTTGTCTCTCTCTCTCTTACTCACTCGCTCTCTCTCTCACTTTCTCATTCTTCCGCTCTCTCTATCTCTCTCTCCCTCTCTTTCACTCTCACTTTCTCGTTCTATTTCTCTCTCACTTTCTATCTCTCTATCACTCTGTCTCTCTCTCTCTATCTCTCACTCTCTGACATTCTTTCTCCTCCCTCTCTCTCTCCCCACCTCTCTCTCTTCTTCTTTGTCTATCTCCCTCTCTCTGTTTTTCTCTCACTCTCCCACTCTCTCTTCTCTCCCTCTCGCATTCTCTCTCCCCCCTTTCTCGCACTCTTTCCCTCTACCTCTCTCTCGCTCTACCTCTAACACTCACTCTCTCTTTGTCCCTCTCTCTCTCTCACTCTCTCTCGCTCTCTCTCTCTCATTTTCTCACTCTTCCGCTCTCTCTGTCTCTCTCTATCTCTCACTCTCTAACTTCCTTTCTCCTCCCTCTCTCTCCCCACCTCACTCTCTTCTTCTTTGTCTATCTCCCTCTCTCCGTTTTTCTCTCACTCTCCCACTCTCTCTTCTCTCTCTCTCTTATTCTCTCTTCCCCCTTTCTCTTTTTTCATCTCTCTTTTTCTCTCACACTCTCTTCTCTCTCTCCCTCCCTTTCTCTATTTCTCTCTCACTCTCACTCTCTCTCCCTCTCTCTCCTTCTCTCTCTCTGTCTCTGACTCTCCCTTTCTCCCTCTTCTCTCTCTATCGCTCTCTCGCTCTCTCCGTCTACATCCCTCTTGCTCTACCTCTCCGACACTATGTATCTCTCTCTCTTGCTCTCTCACTCTCTCTCTCTCGTTCTCTCACTCTCTTACTCTTTTCCTCTCTTTCTTATACACGCTCTCTCCCTCTACATCCCTCTCGCTCTACCTCTCCGACTCTATGTATCTATCTCTCTTGCTCTCTCGTTCTCTCACTCTCTTACTCTCTTTCTCTCACCCTCTCTCTTGTTCTTTCTCTCTCACTCAGAAACACCCCCTCACTTTCTCACTCGCTCTCACTCTCTCACTCTCTTACTATCTCTCTCTCTCGCTCTCTCTCTCACTCTCTCTTCCTCTCACTCTTCCTCTATCTGTTTTCCCTTAGTCTCTCTCTCTCTCTCTTGCTCCCTCTCTCTCCTCTATCTCTGTCTCTTGCTCCCTCTTTCTCCTCTCTATCTCTTTATCTCTCTATGACCCTCTCTCTTATTTTCTCTCTCTTGCTCTGCCGCTCTCCCTCTCTCTCACTCACTCTCCCTCTCTCTCACTTTCTATCTCTCTCTCTCTATCTCTCACTCTCTGACTTCCTTTCTCCTCCCTCTCTCTCCCCACCTCTCTCTCTCCTTCTTTCTCTATCTCCCTCTCCCTATTTTCTCTCACTCTCCCTCTCTCACTTCTCTCACTCTCTCACTCTCTCCCCCCTCTCTGGCACTCTCTCCCTCTACCTCTCTCTCGCTATACCTTTCCCACACTCTCTCTTTCTTTGTCAATCTCTCACTCTCTCACTCTCACACACTCCCTAACAACCTCATCACTCTCTCACACTCACACACACTCCCTAACTTTCTCGCTCGCTCTCTCTCTCATACTTTCTCAATCTTCCGCTCTCTCTCTATCTCTCTCTCGCTCTCTTTCACTCTCACTTTCTCATTCTATTTCTCTCTCATCTCTCTCTCTATCTTGCTCTCTGTCACACACACAAACACACTATTTTGGTCTCTCTCTCTGTCTCTGTCTATGTCTCTCTCTCTTATTTTCTCTCTCTCCCTCTCTTTTGTTTTCTCTCTCCCACTCACACTCACACACACTGCATCACTTTCTTGCCGCTCTCTTTGTCTCTCTCACTCTCTCATTCTCTCTCTCTCACTCTCTCACTCTCTAACTCTCTAACTCTCTCCCTCTCTATCTCTCTCACTCTCTCTCCCTCTCTTTCTGTCTCTCCCTCCCTCTCTCTCCTTCTCTCTCTCTCTCACACTCTCTCTCTTTCTCTCTCTCTCAGTCTCCCTGTCCCTCTCTCTCTCGCTATCTCTCTCTCTTGTTCTCGCTATCTCGCTCCCCCTTGTTTTCTCTCTCTGTCTCTTTCTCTCCCTTTCGCTTTTTGCCTCTCTCTCTCACACACACTTACACACGTGCGCGCCCACACACCCACCTACACGTGCGCACGCAGACACGCACACCCTCACTCTCGCACACTCTCTCTTACTCTCCCACTGTCTCATTTTCTCTCAACCTTTCTCTTTCTTGTTCTCTCTCTCTCTTGCTCCCTCTCTCTCCTCTATCTCTGTCTCTTGCTCCCTTTTTCTCCTTTTTATCTCTTTATCTCTCTATCACCCTCTCTCTTGTTTTCTCTCTCCCACCCTCTCCCTTGCTCTGCCGCTCTCCCTCTCTCTCACTCACTCTCCCTCTCTCTCACTTTCTATCTCTCTCTCTCTCTCTCACTCACTGACTTCCTTTCTCCTCCCTCTCTCTCCCCACCTCTCTCTCTCCTTCCTTCTCTATCTCCCTCTCTCTCTATTTTTCACTCACTCTCCCTCTCTCACTTCTCTCACTCTCTCACTCTCTCTCCCGCCTCTCTCGCACTCTCTCCCTCTACCTCTCTCTCGCTATACCTTTCCCACACTCTCTCTCATTGTCAATCTCACTTTCTCACTCTCTCGCTCTTTCTCTCTCTCTCACTTTCTCACTCTTCTGCTCTCTCTATCTCTCTCTCGCTCTCTTTCACTCTCACTTTCTCTTTCTATTTCTCTCTCATCTCTCTCTATCTTGCTCTCTGTCACACACACACAAACACACTATTTTAGTCTCTCTCTGTCTCTGTCTATGTCTCTCTCTCTCTTATTTTCTCCCTCTCCCTATCCGTCCCTTTGTCCCTCACTCTCTCTTCTCTCTCTCTGTTCTGTCTCTCTCTATCTTGTTTTCTCCCTCACTCTCTCACTCTCTCCTCTGTCTCGCACTCTCTCTAACTCTCACTCTCTCACTTCCTTTCTCTCTCTTCCCTACTCTTTCTCTCTCCCTCTCTCACTCTCCTTCTCCCTCTCCTTCTCTCTCTCTTTCTCCATCTCCCTATCTCTGTATTTCTCTCACTTTCCCTCTCTCTCTTCTCTCTCTCACACTCTCTCTCCCCCTCTCTCGCTCTCTCTACCTCTACCTCTCTCTCGCTCTACCTCTTCTACTCTCTCTCTCTCTCAATTTCTCACTCTCTAGCTCTCTCCCTCTCTCTCACTCTCTCTCTTTCTCCCCTATCTCTCCCTCTTCTCTCTCTCTCTCCCAGTCTCTCTATTTGGCTCTCTCTATTTCCCCCTCTGTCTATCTCTCTCACACTCCCTCTCCATCTCTCTCTCTTCTCTATCTCTTTCACTTTCTCTCCCTCACTCTTGCTCTCTCACGATCTACCTCTCACTCGCTCTCTCTCTCTCTCTGTTTCACTCTCTCTCTTTGTTTCACTCTCTCTCTCGCTCTCCCTCTCCCTCTCCGTCTCTCTCTTCTGTTTGTCTCCCTCTTGCTCTCTTTCTCCTTCACCCTTGCTCTCTCTCGCTCTAACTCTCGCTTGTCAACCTCTCCCACTTTCTCTCTCTCTCTCTCTCATTGTCTCACTTTCGCTCTCACTCTCTCACTCTCTCGCTCTCTCTCTTTGTCTCTCTCTATCTCCCTTCTCTCTTGTTCTCTCTGTCTTGCTACCTCTTTCTCCTCTCTATCTCTTTATCTCTCTATCACCCGATCCAATGTTTCTCTCTCTCAACCTCTCTCTTATTTTCTCTCTCTCACCCTCTCTCTTATTTTCTCTCTCTCACCATCTCCCTTGCTTTGCCGCTCTCCCTCGCACTCACTCACTCTCCCTCTCTCTCATTTTCTATCTCTCTGTCTCTCTCTCTCTATCTCTCACTCTCTGACTTCCTTTCTTCTCCCTCTCTCTCCCCACCTCTCTCTCTCCTTCTTTCTCTATCTCCCTCTCTCTATTTTCTCTCACTCTCCCTCTCTCACTTCTCTCACTCTCTCACTCTCTCCCCCCTCTCTGGCACTCTCTCCCTCTACCTCTCTCTCGCTATACATTTCCCACACTCTCTCTTTCTTTGTCAATCTCTCACTTTCTCACTCTCACACACTCCCTAACAACCTCATCACTCTCTCACACTCACACACACTCCCTAACTTTCTCGCTCGCTCTCTCTCTCACACTTTCTCACTCTTCCGCTCTCTCTCTATCTCTCTCTCGCTCTCTTTCACTCTCACTTTCTCGTTCTATTTCACTCTCATCTCTCTCTGTATCTTGCTCTCTGTCACACACACACAAACACACTATTTTGGTCTCTCTCTCTGTCTCTGTCTATGTCTCTCTCTCTTATTTTCTCTCTCTCCCTCTCTTTTGTTTTCTCTCTCCCACTCACACTCACACACACTGCATCACTTTCTTGCCGCTCTCTTTGTCTCTCTCACTCTCTCATTCTCTCTCTCTCACTCTCTCACTCTCTAACTCTCTAACTCTCTCGCTCTCTATCCCTCTCACTCTCTCTAACTCTCTCTCCTTCTCATTCTGTCTCTCTCTCTCTCTCTCCTTCTCTCTCTCTCACACTCTCCCTCTTTCTCTATCTCTCAGTCTCCCTGTCACTCTCTCTCTCGCTATCGCTCTCTCTTGTTCGCGCTCTCTCGCTCCCCCTTATTTTCTCTCTCTGTCTCTTTCTCTCCCTTTCGCTTTTTGCCTCTCTCTCACACACACACTTACACACGTGAGCGCACAGACACACCCACACGTGCGCGCGCAGACACGCACACCCTCACTCTCTCACACTCTCTCTTACTCTCCCACTGTCTCATTCTCTCTCACACTTTCTCTCTCTTGCTCCCTCTCTCTCCTCTATCTCTGCCGCTCTCCCTCTCTCTCACTCACTCTCCCTCTCTCTCACTTTCTATCTCTCTCTCTCTCTCTCTCACTCACTGACTTCCTTTCTCCTCCCTCCCTCTCCCCACCTCGCTCTCTCCTTTCTTCTCTATCTCCCTCTCTCTCTATTTTTCTCTCACTCTCCCTCTCTCACTTCTCTCACTCTCTCACTCTCTCTCCCCCCTCTTTCGCACTCTCTCCCTCTACCTCTCTCTCGCTATACCTTTCCCACACTCTCTCTCATTGTCAATCCCACTTTCTCACTCTCTCGCTCTTTCTCTCTCTCTCACTTTCTCACTCTTCTGCTCTCTCTCTATCTCTCTCTCGCTCTCTTTCACTCACTTTCTCTTTCTATTTCTCTCTCATCTCTCTCTATCTTGCTCTCTGTCACACACACACAAACACACTATTTTGGTCTCTCTCTCTGTCTCTGTCTATGTCTCTCTCCCTCTCTTATTTTCTTCCTCTCCCTCTCCGTCTCTTTTGTCCCTCACTCTCTCTTCTCTCTCTGTTCTGTCTCTCTCTATCTTGTTTTCTCCCTCACTCTCTCACTCTCTCCTCTGTCTCGCACTCTCTCTAACTCTCACTCTCTCTAACTCTCACTCTCTCACTTCCTTTCTCTCTCTCCCCTACTCTTTCTCTCTCCCTCTCTCACTCTCCTTCTCCCTCTCCTTCTCTCTCTCTTTCTCCATCTCCCTATCTCTGTATTTCTCTCACTTTCCCTCTCTCTCTTCTCTCTCTCACACTCTCTCTCCCCCTCTCTCGCTCTCTCTACCTCTACCTCTCTCTCGCTCTACCTCTTCTACTCTCTCTCTCTCTCAATTTCTCACTCTCTAGCTCTCTCCCTCTCTCTCACTCTCTCTCTTTCTCCCCTATCTCTCCCTCTTCTCTCTCTCTCTCCCAGTCTCTCTATTTGGCTCTCTCTATTTCCCCCTCTGTCTATCTCTCTCACACTCCCTCTCCATCTCTCTCTCTTCTCTATCTCTTTCACTTTCTCTCCCTCACTCTTGCTCTCTCACGATCTACCTCTCACTCGCTCTCTCTCTCTCTCTCTCTGTTTCACTCTCTCTCTTTGTTTCACTCTCTCTCTCGCTCTCCCTGTCCCTCTCCGTCTCTCTCTTCTCTTTGTCTCCCTCTTGCTCTCTTTCTCCCTCACCCCTGCTCTCTCTCGCTCTAACTCTCGCTTGTCTACCTCTCTCACTTTATCTCTTTGTCTCTCTCTTTGTCTCACTTTCGCTCTCACTCTCTCGCTCTCTCTCTTTGTCTCTCTCTGTCTCCCTTCTCTCTTGTTCTCTCTCTCTCTTGCTCCCTCTCTCTCTTTCTTGCTACCTCTTTCTCCTCTCTATCTCTGTATCTCTCTATCACCCGATCTCATGTTTCTCTCTCTCAACCTCTCTCTTATTTTCGCTCTCTCACCCTCTCTCTTATTTTCTCTCTCTCACCATCTCCCTTGCTTTGCCGCTCTCCCTCGCACTCACTCACTCTCCCTCTCTCTCATTTTCTATCTCTCTGTCTCTCTCTCTCTATCTCTCACTCTCTGACTTCCTTTCTCCTCACCCCTTGCTCCCTCTCCCTCTCTTGCTACCTCTTTCTCCTCTCTATCTCTTTATCTCTCTATCACCCGATCTCTTGTTTCTCTCTCAACCTCTCTCTTATTTTCTCTCTCTCACCCTCTCTCTTATTTTCTCTCTCTCACCATCTCCCTTGCTTTGCCGCTCTCCCTCGCTCTCACTCACTCTCCTTCTCTCTCACTTTCTATCTCTCTGTCTCTCTCTATCTCTCACTCTCTGACTTCCTTTCTCCTCCCTCTCTCTCCCCACCTCTCTCTCTTCTTCTTTGTCTATCTCCCTCTCTCTGTTTTTCTCTCACTCTCCCGCTCTCTCTTCTCTCCCTCTCTCATTCTCTCTCCCCCTTTCTCGCATTCTTTCCCTCTACCTCTCTCTCGCTCTACCTCTCCCACACTCACTCTCTCTTTGTCTCTCTCTCTCTCACTCTCTCTCTCTCACTTTCTCACTCTTCCGCTCTCTCTATCTCTCTCGCTCTCTTTCACTCTCACTTTCTCGTTCTATTTCTCTCTCACTTTCTATCTCTCTGTCTCTCTGTCTCTCTCTCTCTATCTCTCACTCTCTGACTTCCTTTCTCCTCCCTCTCTCTCTCCCCACCTTTCTCTCTTCTTCTTTGTCTATCTCCCACTCTCCATTTTTCTCTTACTCTCCCACTCTCTCTTCTCTCTCTCTCTCATTCTCTCTTCCCCCTTTCTCTTTTTTCATCTCTCTTTTTCTCTCACACTCTCTTCTCTCTCTCCCTCCCTTTCTCTATTTCTCTCTCACTCTCACTCTCTCTCCCTCTCTCTCCTTCTCTCTCTCTGTCTCTGACTCTCCCTTTCTCCCTCTTCTCTCTCTATCGCTCTCTCGCTCTCTCCGTCTACATCCCTCTTGCTCTACCTCTCCGACACTATGTATCTCTCTCTCTTGCTCTCTCACTCTCTCTCTCTCGTTCTCTCACTCTCTTACTCTTTTCCTCTCTTTCTTATACACGCTCTCTCCCTCTACATCCCTCTCGCTCTACCTCTCCGACTCTATGTATCTATCTCTCTTGCTCTCTCGTTCTCTCACTCTCTTACTCTCTTTCTCTCACCCTCTCTCTTGTTCTTTCTCTCTCACTCAGAAACACCCCCTCACTTTCTCACTCGCTCTCACTCTCTCACTCTCTTACTATCTCTCTCTCTCTCGCTCTCTCTCTCACTCTATCTCTTCCTCTCCCTTCCTCTATTTGTTTTCTCTTAGTCTCTCTCTCTCAATCTTGCTCTCTCTCTCTCTCACATTTTCTCTCTCTTATTCTCTCTCTCTTGCTCTCTCTTCCTCTCTCTTCCTCTATCTATTTTCTCTTAGTCTCTCTCTCTCAATCTTGCTCTCTCTGTCACACTTTCTCTCTCTTATTTTCTCTCTTGCTCCCTCTCTCACCTATATCTCTGTCTCTTGCTCCCTCTTTCTCCTCTCTATCTCTTTATCTCTCTATCACCATCTCTCTTATTTTCTCTCTCTCACCCTCCCCCTTGCTCTGCCGCTCTCCCTCTCTCTCACTCACTCTCCCTCTCTCTCACTTTCTATCTCTCTCTCTCTATCTCTCACTCTCTGACTTCCTTTGTCCTCCCTCTCTCTCTCCCCACCTCTCTCTCCTTCTTTCTCTATCTCCCTATCTATCTCCTTCTCTCTCACTTTATATCACTCACTCTTCGTCACTCTCTCTCACACTCACACACACTCCCTACCTTTCTCGCTCGCTCTTTCTCTCACTCTCTCACTCTCTCACTCTCTCGCTCTCTCTCTCTCTAGCTCTGTCTCTCTCTCCCTCTCTTTCTCTTTCTCTCTCTCCTCTCTCTCTTTCCCTCTCTCTCATTCCCTCACTCTCTTGTTCCCTCTCTCACCCTCTCATTCTCTCACCCTCTATCTCTCTCACATACTTTCCCTCTCTTTTTCTCTCGTTCTCTCTCTTTCTTTCTCCCCCCTCTCTCCCTCTTCTTTCTCTCTTTCCCTGTCTCTCTGTCTGGCTCTCTCTCTTTCTCTTTCTCTCTCTCTCTCAGACTCTCCCTCTCCATCTCTCTCTCTCTTCTCTATCTTTCTCACTTTCACTCCCTCACTCTTTCTCTCTTCCCTCTCTCTCCAGTACCTCTCTCCCTCCCTCTCACGCACACACACACATACACTCCCTCACACTCTCATTCTCTCTCTCTCACTCTCTCATTCTCTCACTCTCTCATTCTCTCACTCTCTTTTTCTCTCTCTATCTCTCTACCTCTTTCTATCTATGTCTCTTCCTCTCTCACTTTTCTCTCCCAACCTCTCTCCCTACCTCTCACTCTCACTCGTTGTCTCTCTCTCTCTCTCTCTTTTATTATGTCTTTCAATCTCTCTCTCCTTCTCTCTCACTTTTCTCTCTCTTTCTCTTGCTCTCTCTCTCCCTCACTCTATCTCTCTCTCGCTCTACTTCTAGCTCGCTCTACCTCTCCCACTCTCTCTCTCGCTCTCTCTATCTCTCACTCTCACTCTCTCTCTCTCTCTCTCTCCCTTAACTCTTTCTCTCTTTCTCTACCTGTCCCACTCTCTCTCTCTGTCTCACACACTCTCTCGTGCTCTCTCTCTTCCTCCCTCTTTCTCTCATTCTCTTTCTTTCTCTCTCACACAGACACACACACACCCTCACTCTCTTGCTCTCTCGCTCTCTCTCATTCTCACGCTCTCTCTCTCTCCCCCTCTCCATGTTTCTCTCACTCTCTCTTTCTTTTGCTCACTCTCTCCCTCTCTTGTTTTCTCTTTCTCCCTCACTCTCTCTTTCTCTCACTATCTCTCTCTCTCACTGTCACACACACACACAAAAACACTCCCCCACTCTCTCGCTTTGTCTCTCTCCCTCTTCTCTCTCTCTTCACCTCTCTCTATGTCTCTCTCTGTTTGTCATTCTATCTGTCACACTGTCTGTCTCTCTATCTCTCTCTCTACTTTTAAACTCTCTCTATGCCTCTCTTTCTCTCTCTCTCCCTCACTCTCTCTCTCTCTCACTCTACCTATCACTCGCTCTACCTCTCCAACTCATTCTTTCTCTCTCTGTCTCACTCTCTCTCTTGCTTTCTCACTCTCTCGCACTCACTCTCCCTCTCTCTCTCTCTCTATATATTTCTCTCTCTCTCACACACACACACACTCTCAGTCTCTCGCGCTTTCTTTCTCCCTCTCTCCACTTCTCAAACTCTCTCTCTCTCTCTCACGCACACACACATACACTCCCTCACACTCTCATTCTCTCTCTCACTCTCTCATTCTCTCGCTCTCTTTTTCTCTCTTTATCTGTCTTTTTTGTCTCTATGTCTGCCTCTCTCTATCTATGTCTCTCTCACACTTTCTCACTACCTCTCACTCTCCCTCGTTGTCTCTCTCTCTTTATGTCTTTCACTATCTCTCTCCGTCTCTCTCTCTCTTCTCTCTCTCTCTTGCTCACTCTCTTCCTTACGCTTTCTCTCTCTTGCTCTACCTCTAGCTAGCTTTACCTCTCCATCTTTCTCTCTCTCTCTCTCTCGCTCTCTCTCTCTTTGTCACACACACACTATCTCTCTCACTCTCTCGTTCTCTCTCTCTCTTTTTCACTATCTCTCTCTCTCTCTCTCTCTCACACACACACAAACACACACACACTGTCACTCTCCCGCCCTCTCTCCCTCTCTCTATTTTTCAAACTCTCTCTTTCTCTCTCCCTCACACACAGACTCTCGCTCTCTCGCTCTCTCGCTCTCTCTCTCCCTCGTTCTCTTATGTTCTTTTTCTCCCTCACTCTCTCGGTCTCTCTATCTCTCTATCTCTCTCTTACACTCCCTCACTCTCTCGCTTTCTCTTTCTCTTTCTCTCTGTCTCACTGTCTCTCTCACTCTCTCTCTCTTCCTCCCTCTTTCTCTCATTGTCTCTCTCTCACACACACAAACACAAACAAACACACAAACCCTCACTCTCCCGCTCTATCGCTCTCTCTCATTCTCTCGCTCTCTCTCTCTCCCCCTGTCCATGTTTTTCTCACTCTCTTTCTTTTGCTCACTCTCTCCGTCACTTATTTTCTCTTTCTCCCTCACTCTCTGTCTCTCTCTCTCCCTGTCTCTCTAACACACAAACACTCCCTCACTCTCTCACTTTGTCTCTCTCACTCTCCCATTATCTCGCTCTGTCTCTCTCGTACTCTCTCGCTCTCTATCACTATCGTTCTCTCTCTGTCTCTTTCTCCTGCTCTCTCTCCCTCTTCTCTATCTCTTCACCTCTCTCTATCTCTCTGTCTGCTTTTCACCCTCTCTGTCTCTCTCTCTATCTCTTCTCTCTCACTATCTCGCTGCCTCTCTCTCTCTCTCCCCCTCACTCTCTCTCTCTCGCTCTACCTCTCACTCGCTCTACGTCTCCCACTCTCTTTTTCTCTCTCTGTATCACTCTGTCTCTTGCTCTCTCACTCTCTCGCACTCTCTCTCCTTCTCTCTCTTGTTCTCTATCGATCTATCTCTCTCACACACACACACACACACTCTCTCACTCACTCGCGCTCTCTCTCTCTCCCTCTTTCTATTTCTCAAACTCTCTCTCTCTTCCTTTCACTCACACACACACACACACTCTCTCACTCTCTCGCACTCTCTCTCACTCTTTCGCTCTCACTCTCTCATTCTCTCTCACTGACTCTCTCTCACACATAATCCCTCACTCTCTCGCTCTCTATCTCTCTCCCTATCTATTTCTCTCACACTCTCACTGTCTCTCACACACTCTCTCTCTCACACACACACACTCCCTCACTCTCTCGCTCTCCATCTCTCTTTCTCTCTTTTTCTCTCAATGTCTCTCTCTCACTCACACAAACACACACACACCCTCACTCTCTTGCTCTCTCTAATTCTCTCACTCCGTCTCTCTTGCTCTCTCTCCCTCTCCCTGTTTCTCTCACTCTCACTCTGTTTTTCTCACTCTCTCCCTCTCTTATTTCTCTTCTCCCTCACTCTCACTTTTTCTCTCTATCGCTCTCTCTCTCACTGTCACACACACACACTCCCTGACTCTCTCACTCTCTCTCTCTCATTCTTTCATTCTCTTGCTCTATCTCTCTCGTACTCTCTCGCCCTATTTCTCTATCATTTTCTCTCTCTCTCTTTCTCCCACTTTCTCCCACTCTCTCTCTTTACCTCTCTCTCTCTGTCTCTCTATCTACCCCTCTCTCACACTCTCTTGCTCCCTATCTATCTCCCTCGTTCTATCTCTCTCTCTCTTTCTCTCCGTCTTTCATACTCTCTCCCTCCCTCTCTCATTTCTCTCTCTCACTATCTCTCCCTCACTCTTTCTCTGTCTCACTCTACCTCTCGCTCACTCTACCTCTCTCTCTTTCTATCTCTCCCTCTCTCTCTTTGTCTCACTCTCTCTCTTGTTCTGTCTCTCTCTCTCCCACTTGCTTTCTCTCCCTTTCTCTTCCCCCCTTACACACACACACACACATTCACACGCGCACGCGCGCACACACACACACACACACACACACTCCCTCACTCTCTCGCTCTCTCTCTCATTCTCCCATTGTCTCATTCTCTCACTCTCTCTCTCGCACTCTTTCGCTCTCCCTTTCTCTCTCTCTCTTTCTCCCTCTCTCTGTTCCCTCTCTCTCCTCCTCTTCTCTCTCTCTCTCTATTTGTTTGTCACTCTCCCTCTCTCTCCATTCCCTTTCGTTCACACATACACACGCGCAAGCGCACACACACACACACACACTCCTCCTCTTCTCCCTCTCTCTCTGTCTCTCTCTCTCTTTCTCTCTTCCCTCCCACTCTCCCTCTCTTTTTCTCTCACTCTTTCTCTCTTCCCTCTTTCTCTAGTACCTCTCTCCTTCCCTCT
>QANY01012428.1:22500-40000 GCA_003255025.1 Datisca glomerata | reverse complement strand
CACTCTCTAGTTCTCTCTCTCTCACACACTCTCTCTTTCTCCTCCCTCTTTCTCTCCCTCTCTCATACACACACACACACTCCCTCACTCTCTCATTCTCTCACCCCCACTCTCTTTTTCTCTTGCTTTCTCTCTTCCCTCTCCCTTGTTCTCTCTCTCTCTCACTTTCTCTCTCTCTCTCTCCCACTCTCTAGTTCTCTCCCTCTCCCTCTTTCCCACTTTCACTCTCTCACACAATCACTCTCTTTCTCCCCCTCTCTCTCTATGTCTCACACGCACACACACACACACACACACTCCTTCACTCCCTCATTCTCTCTACCCCACTCTCTCTTTATCCTTCACTCTCTAATTCTCTCTCTCCCACTTGTTCTCTCTCACCCTCCCTCTCTCTATCTCTCTCTCTCCCTCTATCTTGGTCGCTCTCTCCCTCTTTCTTTCTCTCTCTGTCTCTCTCCCCATGCTCTCTAACTCTCTCACACACATAGATACACGCACACGCAAACACACACACCCACACACACTCCCTCACTCTCTCATTCTCCCTCCCTCTCTCTCTCATTCTCTCGATCTTTGTCTCTATCCCCCTCTTTCTCTCTATTTTTATGTCTCCCTCTGTCTCCCTCTCACACTCTCGCTCTATCTCTTTCTCACTTTCTCTATCTCTCACTCTTCATCTCCCTCTCTTCTCTCCTTCTCTCTTCTCTCTCTTGCCCTCTTCTCTCACTCCGCCCCTCCTGCTCTCTCTCGCTCTACCTCTCGCTCTATCTACCTCTCCCATTCTCTCGCTCTCTCTCTTTGTCTAACTCTCTCTCTCTCTCTTTCTCTCTTCCCTCCGACTCTCCCTCTCTTTTTCTCTCACTCTTTCTCTCTTCCCTCTCTCTCTAGTACCACTCTCCCTCCCTCTCACGCACACACACATAAACTCCTTCACACTCTTCCCTCTCTCTCCCGTACCTCTTTCCCATTCTCTCGCTCTCTCTCTCTTTGTCTTACACTCTCTCTCTCTTTCTCTCTCCCTTACTCTTTCTCTCTCTTGCTCTACCTGTCCCACTCTCTCTCTCTGTCTCACACACTCTCTCGCGCTCTCTCTCTCTTCCTCCCTCTTTCTCTCATTGTCTTTCTTTCTCTCTCACACAGACACACACACACCCTCACTCTCTTGCTCTCTCACTCTCTCTCATTCTCTTGCTCTCTCTCTCTCCTCCTCTCCATGTTTCTCTCACTCTCTCTCTCTTTTGCTAACTCTCTCACTCTTTCCCTCTCTTGTTTTCTCTTTCTCCCTCACTCTCTCTTTCTCTCACTATCTCTCTCTCACTGTCACACACACACACAAACACTCCCTCACTCTATCGCTTTGTCTCTCTCCCTCTTCTCTCTCTCTTCACCTCTCTCTCTATCTCTCTCTCTGTTTGTCACTCTGTCTGTCACTCTGTCTGTCTCTCTCTATCTCTCTCTCTTTGACACTCTCTCACTCCCTCTCTTTCTCTCTCTCCCCCTCACTCACTCTCTCTCGCTCTACCTCTCACTCACTCTACCTCTCCCACTCCTTCTTTCTCTCTCTGTCTCACTCTCTCTCTTGCTCTTTCACTCTCTCGCACTCTCTCCCTTTCTCTCTCTTGATCTCTCAATCTATCTATTTCTCTCTCTCTCACACACACACACTCTCAGTCACTCGCGCTCTCTTTCTCCCTCTCTCCACTTCTCAAACTCTCTCTCTCTCTCTCTCTCTCATGCACATACACATACACTCCCTTACACTCTCATTCTCTCTCTCACTCTCTCATTCTCTCTCTCTCTCTCTTTTTCTCTCTTTATCTGCCTGTTTGTCTCTATGTCTGCCTCTCTCACACTTTCTCACTACCTCTCACTCTCCCTCGTTGTGTCTCTCTCTCTATGTCTTTCACTCTCACGCCGTCTCTCTCTCTCTCTCTTTTCTCTCTCTCTTTTGCTCTCTCTCTTCCTCACTCTTTCTCTCACTCGCTCTACCTCTAGGTAGCTCTACCTCTCCCGCTTTCTCTCTCTCGCTCTCTCTCTCTCTTTGTCACACACACACCCTCTCGTTCTCTCTCTCTCTCTCTCTTGTTCACTATCTCTCACTCTCTCACACACACACACACACACAAACACACACACTGTTACTCTCCCGCCCTCTCTCCCTCTCTCTATTTTTCAAACTCTCTCTTTCTTTCTCCCTCACACACAACACACACACAGACTCTCGCTCTCTCTCTCCCTCATTCTCTTGTGTTCTTTTTCTCCCTCACTCTCTCGGTCTCTCTATCTCTATCTTACACTCCCTCACTCTCTCGCTTTCTCTCTCTCTCTCTCTGTCTCACTCTCTCTCTTACTCTCTCACTCTCTCTCTCTTCCTCCCTCTTTCTCTCATTGTCTCTCTCTCACACACAAACACAAACAGACACACACACACCCTCACTCTCCCGGTCTATCGCTCTCTCTCATTCTCTCGCTCTCTCTCTCTCTCCCCCTGTCCATGTTTCTCTCACACTCTCTCTCTTTTGCTCACTCTCTCCCTTTCTTGTTTTCTCTTTCTCCCTTACTCTCTGTCTCTCTCTGTCTCTCTCTCTCACTGTCTCTCTAACACACAAACACTCCTTCACTTTCTCACTCTCTCATTATCTCGCTCTGTCTCTCTCGTACTCTCTCACTCTCTATATACTATCGTTCTCTCTCTATCTCTTTCTCTTTCTCTCTCTCTCCCTCTTCTCTATCTCTTCACCTCTCTCTCTATCTCTCTATCTGTTTATCACCCTCTCTGTCTCTCTCAATCTCTTCTCTCTCACTATCTCGCTGCCTCTCTCTCACTCTCCCCCTCACTCTCTCTCTCTCGCTCTACCTCTCACTCGCTCTACCTCTCTCACTCTCTTTTTCTCTCTCTGTCTCACTCTCTCTCTTGCTCTCTCACGCTCTCGCACTCTCTCTCCTTCTCTCACTTGTTCTCTCTCTATCTATCACACACACACACACACACACACTCTATCTCTCACTCTCTCACGCTCTCTCTCTCCCTCTCTCTATTTCTTAAACTCTCCCTCTCTCCCTTTCACTCACACACACACACACACACACACTTTCTCACTCTCTCACACTCTCTCTCACTCTCTGGATCTCACTCTCACTCTCTCATTCTCTCTCACTAACTCTCTCTCTCACACACACACACACACTCCCTCACTCTCTCGCTCTCTATCTTTCTTTCTCTCTTTTTCTCTCACTATCTCTCTCTCACTCACACAAACGCACACACACACCCTCACTCTATTGCTCTCTCTAATTCTCTCACTCCATCTCTCTTGCTCTCTCTCCCTCTCCCTGTTTCTCTCACTCTCACTCTATTTTTCTCACTCTCTCCGTCTCTTGTTTTCTCTTCTCCCTCACTCTCACTTTCTCTCTCTCTCACTGTCACACACTGACACTCCCTCACCCACTTGCTCTATCTATCTCATTCTGTCATTCTCTTGCTCTATCTCTCTAGTACTCTCTCGCCCTCTTTCTCTATCGTTCTCTCTCTCTCTTTCTCCCACTCTCTCTCTTTACCTCTCTCTGTCTCTCTATCTACCCCTTTCTCACACTCTCTTGCTCCCTATCTATCTCCCTCGTTCTCTCTCTCTCTCTCTCTCTCTCTCTCTCTTTCTCTCTGTCTTTGATACTCTCTCTCCCTCTCTCTCTCATTTCTCTCTCTCGCTCTCTCTCCCTCACTCAACCTCTCGTTCACTCTACCTCTCTCTTTCTATCTCTCCCTCTCTCTCTTTGTCTCACTCTCTCTCTTGTTCTGTCTCTCTCTCTCTCCCCCTTGCTTTCTCTCCCTTTCTCTTTCCCCCCCTCACACACACACACACACACACGCGCACGCACACACACACACAAACTCCCTCACTCTCTCGCACTCTCTCTCATTCTCCCATTGTGTCATTCTCTCACTCTCTCTCTCGCACTCTTTCGCTCTCCCTTTCTCTCTCTCTCTTTCTCCCTCTCTCTCTATTCCCTCTCTCTCTCCTCCTCTTCTCTCTCTCTCTATTTGTTTGTCACTCTCCCTCTCTCTGTGTTCCCTTTCGTTCTCACTCTCTCTCCATATATTTGTCTCTTACTCCCCCTCTCCCCCTCTATGTCTTCTCTCTCTCCCTCTCGCTATCTTTCTCCCTCACGCTTGCTGTCTCTCACTCTACCACTCCCACAATCACACTCTCTCTTTGTATCACTCTACCTTGCTCTCTCTCCCTCGACCTCCCTTTCACTCTACCTCTCTGAATCTCTCTATCTCTCTCTCTCTTTCTCTCTTTCGTTCTCTCACTCTCTCACTCTCTCACTCTCTCTCTTGTTTTCTCTCTCTCCCTCTATCTTGTTCTCTCTCTCTCAGACTAACACACACTCCCTCACTTTCTCGCTCTCTCTCTCACAGTCTCTCACTCTCTTGCTATCTCGTTTCTCTCTAACTCTCTCTCTCTCTCTCTCTATTTTTTAAGTCTCTCTCTATCCTGCTCTCTCTCTCACACAGTCTCTACCTTGTTCTCTCTCTCTCTCTCTCTCTCTCTCGTTCTCTCACTCTCTCACACCCCCTTGCTCTCTCTTGTTATCTCTCTCCCTCTCTCTTGTTCTCTCCCTCTCACTAACACACACTCCCTCACTTTCTCGCTCGCTCTCTCTCTCACTCTCTCACTCTCTTGCTATCTCTCTCTCGCTCATTCTCTCTCTCTCTCTCCCTCTCTCTCTCTTCCTCTCTCTATTTTCTCTCGATCTCTCTCTATCTTGCTCTCTGTCTCTCTCGCTCATTCTCTCTCTCTCACTCTCTCACTCTCACACTCTCTCTCTCTTGTTCTCTCTCTATCTTGCTCTCTCTCTATCACACTCTCTCTCTCTTATTTTCTCTCTCACTCTCTCCCTCTAACTCTCGCTCTCCCTCTCTTTCTCTCTCTCTCTTTCTCTCTCTCTCTCTCCTTCTCTCTTTCACTCACACACACACACACACACTCTCTTTCTCTATCTCTCACTCTCCGTCTCCCTCTCTCTCTTGCTCTCTCTTTCTCACTCTCTCGCTATCTGTCTCTTTCTCTCCCTTTCTCTTTTTCCCTCTCACTCTCTCACTCACACGCACACACGCACACACAGACACACAGACACACACACACTCCCTCACTCTCTCGCTCTCTCTCACTCTCCCACTGTCTCATTCTCTCACTCTCTCTTTCGCACTCTTTTACTCTCCCTCTCACTTTTTCCCACTCTCTCTCTTCCTCTTCTCTCTTTCTCTCTGTTTGTTTGTCACTCTCTCTCCCTCTCACACTCTCGGATCCCCCTATCCCTCTCGTTCTCACTCTCTCTATATATATCTGTCTCTCACTCTCCCTCTCCCCATCTATGTCTTCTGTCTCCCTTTCGCTCTCTTTCTCCCTCACGCTTGCCCTCTCTCACTCTACCTCACCCACTCTCACTCTCTCTCTTTGTCTCACTCTCTCTCACTCTCTCTCTTTGTCTCACTCTCTCTCCCTCGACATCCCTTTCGCTCTACCACTCCGACTCTTTCTATCTCTCTTTCTCGCTCTATTTCTCTCTCTCATTCTCTCACTCTCTCACTCTCTTGCTCTCTCTCACACATACACTCTCTCTTGTTTTCTCTCTCTCCCACTCTCTTGTTTTCTCTCTCTCTCACTAACACACACCCCCTCACTTTCTCACTCGCTCTCTCTCTCTCACTGTCTCACTCTCTCGCTATCTCTCTCTCTCGTTGTTTCTCTCTAACTCTCTCTCTCCCTGTCTCTCTCTCACTCTCTCTATTTTCTCTCAGTCTCTCTATCTTTCTCTCTCTCTCTCTCACTCTCTCTCTCTTGTTCTCTCTCTCTATCTTGCTCTCTCTATCACACTCTTTCTTATTTTCTCTCTCCCACTATGTCACTCTCTAACTCTCTCACTCTCTCTCTTATTTTCTCTCTCTCACTCTCTCACTCTCTAACTCTCTCGCTCTCTCTCTTATTTTCTCTCTCTCACTCTCTCACTCTCTAACTCTCTCGCTCTCTCTCTCTCGCTCTCTCTCTAGCTCTCTCTCCCTCTCTTTCTCTCTCTATCTCCTTCTCTCTCTCTCTCACACACACACACACTCTCTCTTTCTCTATCTCTCACTCTCCCTCTCCCTCTCTCTCTCGCTCTCCCTTTCTCTATCTCTCGCTATCTCCCTCTCTCTCTCTCTTGTACTCTCTCTCTCCCCACATGTTTTCTCTCTCTGTCTCTTTCTCTCCTTTCACTTTTTCCCTCTCTTTCTTTCTCCCTGTCACACACACACGAACACACACACACACTCCCTCATTCTCTCGCTCGCTCTCTCACTCTCCCACTGTCTCATTCTCTCACTCTCTCTCTCTCTCTCGCACTCTTTCACTCTCCCTCCCTCTTTCTCCTTTTCTCTCTCTTTTCCCTCTCTCTCACCTCCTCTTCTCTCTCTCTCTCTCTCTTTGTTTGTCACTCTCTCTCCCTCTCACTCTCTCGACTCCCCTATCTCTCTTGTTCTCACGCTCTGTCTATATATCTGTCTCTCACTCTCCCTCTCCCCTCTATGTCTTCTCTCTCTCCCTCTCGCTCTCTTTCTCCGTCACGCTTGCTCTCTCACTCGCTTTACCTCTCCCACTCTGACTCTCTCTCTTTGTCTCACTCCCTCTCACTCACTCTCCTTCGACATCCCTTTCACTCAACGTCTTTGACTCTCCATATCTCTCTCTCTTTCTCACTCTCTCGTTCTCTAACTCTCTCACTCTCTTGCTCTCTCTCACACACTCTCTCTTATTTTCACTCTCTCCCTCTCTCTTTTCCTCTCTCACTCACACTAACACACACGCCCTCACCTTCTCGCTCGCTCACTCTCTCACTCTCTTGCTATCTCACTCTAATTCTCTCTCTCTTTTTCTCTCTCTATTTTCTCTCAGTCTCTCCCTCTAACTTGATATCTCTCTCTCGCACAACCACTTTCTCTCTCTTGTTCTCTCTATCTTGCTCTCTCTGTCACACTCTCACTCTAATTTTCTCTCTCTCACTCTCTCGTTATCTCTCTCTCTCTATCACTCTCTCGCCCTCTTTCACTCTCACTTTCTCATTCTGTTTCCATCTCACTCACGGTCCCTCTCTCTCTATCATTCTCTGTCTCTCTCACACACATACACTCACTCTTGGTCACTCTCTCTCACACTCACATACACTCCCTAACTTTCTCGCTCGCTCTCTCTCTCTCACTCTCTCACCCTCTCACTCTCTCGCTCTCTCCCTCTCACTCTCTCTCTCACTCTCTCTCTAATTCTCTCTCTCTCTCATTTCTCTCTCCCTTCGTTTCTCCCTCTCCCTCTCTCTTGTTCTCTCTCTCCCCCCATTCTCTCTCTAACACACACATACACACCCACATTGCCTCACTCTCTTGTTCTCTCTCTCACCCTCTCATTCTCTCACCCTCTATCTCTCTCCTAGACTCTCGCTCTCTTTTTCTCTCATTCTCTCTCTCTTTCTCCCCCCTCTAGCCCTCTTCACTCTCTCTTTCCCTCTCTCTGTGTATGGTTCTCTCACTTTCTCTCTCTCCCTCTCCCTCTCCATCTCTATCTCTTCTCTATCTCTCTCACTTTCTTTCCCTCTCCCTCTCTATCTCTTCTCTCTATCTCTCTCTTGTTCTCTACCTCTCTTTCCCCCATTCTCTCTCTAACACACACACATACACACCCACATTCCCTCACTCCCTTATTCTCTCTCTCTCACCCTCTATCTCTCTCACAGACTCTCGCTCTCTTTTTCTCTCGTTCTCTCTCTCTTTCTCCCCCATCTCTATCTCCCTCTTCACTCTCTCTTTCCATGTTTCTCTGTCTGGATCTCTCTCTTTCTCTCTCTCTATCTCTCACTCTCCCTCTCCATCTCTCTCGTGCTCTTGTTCTTCTGTCTTTGTCACCCTCTCTCTCTCTCATTCTTCTCCTACCCCTCCGCTCTCTCTCTCACTCTTTCCCTCTCTCTCACACACACTCTCTCTCTCGCTCTAACTCCCTCACTCTCAATCTCCCATTCTCTCTCCCCCCTCTCGTTATCTCATTCTATCTTCTCTCTCTCACCCTCGCTCTCAGCCTCTCTCTCTCTCCCTCTCCATCTCTCTCTCTCTTCTCTATCTCTCTCAGTTTCTCTCCCGCACTCTTGTTCTCTCTCGATTTACCTCTCACTCACTCTACCTCTCTCACACTCTCTCTCTCACTCTCTCACTCTCTCGCTCTCTTTCTCTGTTTCTCTTCCCTCCCTCTCTCCCTCTCTCTGTCTCTCCCTCCCTCTCAGCCTCTCTCTCTCTCTTTCTCTCTCTCACTCTCCCTCTATCTCTCTCGCTCTCTCTCTTTCTCTCTCTCACTTTCTCTCCCCCACTCTTGCTCTCTCTCGATCTACCTCTTACTCACTCTACCTCTCTCACTCTTTCTCTCTCTCTTTGTTTCACACACTCTCTCTCCCTCTCTCTCTCTCTCTTGCTCTCTCTCCCTGTTTCTCTTCCCTCCCTATATCCCTCTCTTTGTCTCTCCCTCATGTCCTCTCTCTCTCTCTGTCTCATTCTTGTTTTCTCACTCTCTCTCCCTCTCTCTCGTTCTCTATCTCCCTCTTTCTCTCTCTCACTATCTCGCTCTCTTTCTCTATTTCTCCTCCCTCCCTCTCTCCCTCTCTCTGTCTCTCGCTCATGTTCTCTCTCTCTCCCTCTCATTCTTTTTTTCTCACTCTCTCTCCCTCTCTCTGTTTCTTTATCTCCCTCTCTCTCTCTGTCTCTCTCTCACTCTCACTCTCTCTCTCTTTCTCCCCCCGCTCTCTCTCACACATACACAAACACATACACACACACACACTCCCTCACTCTCTCATTCCCTCACTCCCACTCTCTGATTCTCTCGCTCTCTCTCTCTCTCATTCTCTCACTCTCTTTCTTCCCTCTCTCTTGTTCTCTCTCTCTCTCTCTCACTTTCTCTCTCTCTCATGTTCTCTCTCTCCCTCTTTCTCTCTTTCTCACTCTCTCACTCTCTCTAATTCTCCCCCCTCTCTCTCTCACACACACATACAAACATCTCTTACACTCTCATTCTCTTTCCCCCACTATCTCTTTCTCCGTCACTCTCTCATTCTCTCTCTCTCTTGTTCTCTCTCTCCCACCTTCTCTCTATCTCTCTCTTGTTCTCTACCTCTCTTTCCCCCATTCTCTCTCTAACACACACACACACACCCACATTCCCTCACTCCCTTACTCTCTCTCTCTCACCCTCTATCTCTCTCACGGACTCTCGCACTATTTTTCACTCATTCTCTCTCTCTTTCTCCTCCCTCTCTCTCTCCATCTTATCTCTCTCTTTCCCTGTCTCTCTATCTGGCTCTCTCTCTTTCTCTCTCTCTCACTCTCTCTCCATCTCTCTCGTGCTCTTGCTCTTCTCTCTCTCTGTCACCCTCTCTCTCTCATTCTTCTCCTACCCCTCCTCTCTCTCTCTCCCGCTCTCTCTCACCCTTTTCCTCTCTCTCACACACTCTCTCTCTCCCTCTAACTCCCTCACTCTCAATCTCCCATTCGCTCTCCCCCCTCTCGTTATCTCATTCTATCTTTTCACTCTCGCCTTCGCTCTCAGCCTCTCTCCCTCTCTTTCTCTTTCTCTCTCTCACTATTCCTTTATCTGTCTCGCTCTCTCTCTTTCTCTCTCTCACTTTCTTTCCCTAACTCTTGCTCTCTCTTGATCTACCTCTCACTCGCTCTACGTCTCTCACTCTCTCCATCGCTATCTCTTTATGTCACACACTCTCTCTCGCTCTCTCACTCTCTTGCTCTCTCTCCCTGTTTCTCTTCCCTCCCTATCTCCCTCTCTTTGTCTCTCCCTCATGTTCTCTCTCTCTCTCTGTCTCATTCTTGTTTTCTCATTCTCTCTCCCTGTATCTGGTTCTCTATCTCCCTCTTTCTCTCTCTCACTCTCTCACTCTTTCAAACTCTCTCTCTTTCTCCCGCCCGCTCTCTCTCTCACACATACACACACACTCCCACTCTCCCTCCCTTTCTGTATCTCTCTCTTGTTCTCTCTCTCCCTCTCTCTAGTTCTCTCTCTCTCCCCATTTCTCACTCTCTCACACTCTCACACTCTCTCCCTTTACCCCTCTCACACACACACACACACTCGTTCACTCTCTCATTCTCTCTCCCCCACTCTCTCTTTCTTCGTCACTCTCTCATTCTCTCTCTCTCTTGTTCTCTCCCTTCCTCTTTCTCTCTATCTCTCTCTTCTTCTCTCTCTCTCCCTCTATCTTGTTCTCTGTCCCTTCCTCTTTCTTTATCTCTCTTTCTCCCGTTACTCTCGCCCCTCGCTCGATCTCTCTCTCTCACACACATACACGCACACACACACACACACTCCGTCACTCTCTCATTCTCCCTCCCTCTCTCACATTCTCTCAATCTCTATCTCTCTCTCCACTCTTTCCTTCTCTCTTCTTCTCTCTCTCACTCACTCAGACTCTCTCTCTTTTTATATCCCTCACTCTCCCTCTCCCTCTCTCTCTCTCACTCTCTCTCTCCCCCCCCCCNCCCCCCCCCCCCCCACACACACACTCCCTCACTCTCTCTATCGTGCTCTCTCTCTCACACTCTCCCGCTCTCCTGCTCTCTCTCTCTTTCTCTCTGTCTTTCTATATCTCTCTTTCCTCATTCTCTCTCCCTTTCTCTCTCTCCCTCTCTCGTTCTCTCCCTCTCCCTCTCTCTCGCACTCTTTCTCTTTCTCTCTCCCTTTCTCTCTCTCACTCTCTCACTCTCTCTCATTCTATCACTCTCTGTCTCTCCCTCTATCTTGCTCTCTCTCACACACTCCCTCTCTTATTCTCTCTCTCTATCTTTTTCTCTCACTCTCTTGTTCTCTCTCTCTCTCACTCACACAAAGTCCCTCACTTTCTCACTCGCTCTCTTTCTCTCTATCTGTCTCTCACTCTCCCTCTCCATCTCTCTTTCTCTTTGTCTCCCTCTTGCTCTCTTTCTCCCTTACTCTACCACTCGCTCGCTCAACCTCTCCTTCTCTCTCTCTCCCTCTCTCTTTGCCTCATTCTTGCTCTCACTCTCTCACTCTCTCGCTCTCTCTCTCTTTGTCTCTCTTCCCTCCCACTCCCTCCCTTTCTCTCTCTCTCTCTTCCTCTCTTGTTCTCTCTCTCCCTTTCTCTCCCTCTTCACTCCCTCTCTCTCCCTTTCTCCATCGATCTCTCTCTATCTCTCTTCCCTCCTTCACTCACGCTCTTGCTCTCTCTCTCTCGTTCTCTCTCTGTCTTTCTCCCTCTCTCTTTTTCTTCTCTCTTTCTCTCTCACTCTCTCTTCTCCCTCTCACCCTCCTTTTCTCTATCTCTCTCCCTCACTCTCTCTCTCTCCCTATCTCTATCTCTCGCTTGACTCTCCCTATCTCTCTCTCTCACTCTCTCTCTCTCATTCTCTGACTCTCTTGCACTCTCTATGTCAGTCTCTCTCTATCTATCTCTCTCTCCCTCGTTGTCTCTCTCTCCATCCCTCTCTCCCCCTCCCTCTCCCTCTTTCTCTATGTCTTTCACTCCCTCTCCCTCTCTCTCTTGATTTCTCTCTCCCTCACTCTTTCTCTCTCTTGCTCTACCTCTAGCTCGCTCTACCACTCCCGCTCTCTCCCTCTCTCGCTCTCTCTCTCTTCGTCTCACAAACTCTCTCTCTCTCACTCTCTCATTCTCTCTCTTATTCTCTATCTCTCTCTCTCTCTCACATACACAAACACACACACTCTCACTCTTTCACTCTCTCTCCCTCTCTCTCTCTCTCTCTCTCTTTCTCTATCTCTCACTCTTCCACTCTATCTCTTCTCTCCCGCTCTCTTTTCTTTCTCTCTCTCTCCCTCTTCTATCTCTCCCCCTCATGCTCTCTCTCACTCTCTACCTTTCCCATTCTCTCGCTCTCTCTCTTTGTCTCTCTCTTTCTCTCTCTCGCTCTCTCGCTCTCTCTTTTTCTCTCTCTTTCTCTCCCTCCCTCTCTCCCCCACTCTCTCTTTCTCTGTCACTCTCTCATTCTCTCTCTCATGTTCTCTCTCTCTCCCTCTCTCTATATCTCTCTCTTATGCTCTCTCTCCCTCTCCCTCTCTCTTGTTCTCTGTCTCTCTCTCCCACACACACATACACGCACACAGACACAGACACATACACACTCCCTCACTCTCTCATTCTCCCTCCCTCTCTCACATTCTCTCAATCTCTATCTCTCTCTCCACTCTTTCTTTCTCTCTCCTTCTCTCTCTCTCACTCACTCACTCTTTCTTTTTATATCCCTCACTCTCCCTCTCCCTCTCTCTCTCTCACTCTCTCTCCCTCACACACACACACACACACACACACTCCCTCACTCTCTCTCTGTCGCGCTCTCTCTCTCTCACTCTCCCGCTCTCCTGCTCTCTCTCTCTCTGTCTCTCTCTATTTCTCTTTCCTCATTCTCTCTCACTTTCTCTCTCTCCCTCACTCATTTTCTCCCTCTCCCTCTCTCTCGCTCTCTCTCTTTCTCTCTGCCTTTCTCTCTCTCGCTCTCTCACTCTCTCTAATTCTCTCACTCTCTCATTCTCTCCCTCTATCTTGCTCTCTCTCACACACTCCCTCTCTTATTCTCTCTATCTTTCTCTCTCTCACTCTCTTGTTCTCTCTCTCACTCACACACAGTCCCTCACTTTCTCACTCGCTCTATCTCTCTCACTCTATCTCTTTCTTTCTCTCTATCTCTCACTCTCCCTCTCCATCTCTCTTTCTCTTTATCTCCCTCTTGCTCTCTTTCTCCCTCGCTCTACCACTCGCTCGCTCTACCACTCGCTCGCTCTACCACTCGCTCGCTCTACCACTCGCTCGCTCAACCTCTCCCTCTCTCTCTCTCCCTCTCTCTCTTTGTCTCACTCTTGCTCTCACTCTCTCACTCTCTCGCTCTCTCTCTTTGTCTCTCTTCCCTCCCACTCTCTCCCTTTCTCTATCTCTCTCTCTTTCTCTCTTGTTCTCTCTCTCCCTTTCTCTCCCTCTTCCCTCCCTCTCTCCCTTTCTCCATCTATCTCTCTCTGTCTCTCTTCCCTCCTCTCACGCTCTTGCTCTCTCTCTCTCTCGTTCTCTCTCTCTGTCATTCTCCCTCTCTCTTTTTCTTCTCTCTTTCTCTCTCACTCTCTCTTCTCCCTCTCACCCTCCTTTTCTCTATCTCTCTCTCCCTCACTCTCGCTCTCTCTCCCTATCTCTATCTCTCGCTCGACTCTCCCTATCTCTCTCTCTCACTCTCTCTCTCTCGTTCTCTCACTCTCTTGCACTCTCTCACACACACACTCTCTTGTTTTCTCTCTCTCCCACTCTCTTTTTCTCTCTTTCTCACACTCAAACACACTCCATCACTTTCTCACTCGCTCGCTCTCTCTAACTCTCTCACTCTCTTGCTATCTCTCTCTCTCTCTCTCTCTCACACACTCTCTCTCTTGCTATCTCTCTCTCACCCTCTCTCTTATTCTCTCTCTCTCTTACTTCCTCTCTCTCCTTTCTCTCTCTCTCTTGCACCCAGTCTCTCCTCTCTATCTCTTTATCTCTCTATTACACTCTCTCTTGTTTTCTCTCTCACCATCTCTCTTGTTTTCTCTCTCTCACCCTCTCTCTCTTCCCTCTCTCTCCTCCTCTTCTCTCTCTCTCTTTGTTTGTCATTCTCTCTCCCTCTCACTCTCTCGGCTCCCCCTATCTCTCTCATTCTCACTATCTCTCTCTATCTCTCTATCTTTCTCTCCCTCTCTCTTCTCTCTCTCCCCCTCTTCTCTCTCTCCTCTTGCTCTCTCTCGCTCTCTCTACCTCTCCCATTCCCTCGCTCTTTCTCTCTCTTTGTCAATCTCTCTCTCTATCTCTCTCTTTCTCACTCTCTCTTTTTCTCTCTTCCCTCCCTCTCTCCCTCTCTTTCTCTCCCTCTCTTTCTCTCTCAATCTTTCTCTCTTCCTTCTCTCTCTCTCGTTCCTCTCTCCCTCCCTCTCATTCTCTCTCTCTCACTCTCTCATTCTCTCGCTCTTTTTTCTCTCTCTATCTGTCTGTTTGTCTCTATGTCAGTCTCTCTCTATCTATCTCTCTCTCCCTCGTTGTCTCTCTCTCCATCCCTCTCTCTCCCCCTCCCTCTCTCTCTTTCTCTATGTCTTTCACTCCCTCTCCCTCTCTCTCTTGATTTCTCTCTCCCTCACTCTTTCTCTCTCTTGCTCTACCTCTAGCTCGCTCTACCACTCCCGCTCTCTCCCTCTCTCGCTCTCTCTCTCTCTTTGTCTCACAAACTCTCTCTCTCTCTCTCTCACTCTCTCATTCTCTCTCATTCTCTCTCTTATTCTCTATCTCTCTCTCTCACATACACAAACACACACACTCTCACTCTTTCGCTCTCTCTCCCTCTCTCTCTATCTCTCACTCTTCCACTCTATCTCTTCTCTCCCGCTCTCTTTTCCTTCTCTCTCTCTCCCTCTTCTATCTCTCCCCCTCATGCTCTCTCTCACTCTCTACCTTTCCCATTCTCTCGCTCTCTCTCTTTGTCTCTCTCTGTTTCTCTCTCTTTCTCTCCCTCCCTCTCTCCCTCACTCTCTCTTTCTCCGTCACTCTCTCATTCTCTCTCTCTCATGTTCTCTCTCTCCCTCCCTCTCTCTATATCTCTCTCTTATGCTCTCTCTCTCCCTCTCCCTCTCTCTTGTTCTCTGTCTCTCTCTCCCACACACACATACACGCACACAGACACAGACACATACACACTCCCTCACTCTCTCTCTCTCCCTCATTCTCCCTCCCTCTCTCACATTCTCTCAATCTCTATCTCTCTCTCCACTCTTTCCTTCTCTCTCCTTCTCTCTCTCTCACTCACTCACTCTCTCTCTTTTTATATCCCTCACTCTCCCTCTCCCTCTCTCTCTCTCACTCTCTCTCCCTCACACACACACACTCCCTCACTCTCTCTCTCTCTGTCGCGCTCTCTCTCTCTCACTCTCCCGCTCTCCTGCTCTCTCTCTCTGTCTCTCTCTATCTCTCTTTCCTCATTCTCTCTCCCTTTCTCTCTCTCCCTCACTCATTTTCTCCCTCTCCCTCTCTCTCGCTCTCTCTCTTTCTCTCTCCCTTTCTCTCTCTCTCTCTCTCACTCTCTCTAATTCTCTCACTCTCTCAGTCTCTCCCTCTATCTTGCTCTCGCTCACACACTCCCTCTCTTATTCTCTCTCTATCTCTCTCTCTCACTCTCTTGTTCTCTCTCTCTCACTCACACACAGTCCCTCACTTTCTCACTCGCTCTATCTCTCTCACTCTATCTCTTTCTTTCTCTCTATCTCTCACTCTCCCTCTCCATCTCTCTTTCTCTTTGTCTCCCTCTTGCTCTCTTTCTCCCTCGCTCTACCACTCGCTCGCTCAACCTCTCCCTCTCTCTCTCCCTCTCTCTCTTTGTCTCACTCTTGCTCTCACTCTCTCACTCTCTCGCTCTCTCTCTTTGTCTCTCTTCCCTCCCACTCTCTCCCTTTCTCTATCTCTCTCTCTTTCTCTCTTGTTCTCTCTCTCCCTTTCTCTCCCTCTTCCCTCCCTCTCTCCCTTTCTCCATCTATCTCTCTCTGTCTCTCTTCCCTCCTTCTCTCACGCTCTTGCTCTCTCTCTCTCGTTCTCTCTCTCTGTCATTCTCCCTCTCTCTTTTTCTCTATCTCTCTCTCCCTCACTCTCGCTCTCTCTCCCTCTCTCTATCTCTCACATTCTCTCTCTATCTCTGACTCTCCCTCCCTCTCTCTTCTCTCTCTCTCGCTCTCTCGCTCTCTCCCTCGACATCCCTTTCGCTCTTCCTCTCTGACTCTCCCTATCTCTCTTCTCTCTCTCGCTCTCTCTCTTGCTCTCTCGCTCTCTCGCTCTCTCTCTCTCTCACTCTCTTGCTCTCTCTCACACACTCTCTCTCTTGTTTTCTCTCTCTCCCACTTTCTTTTCCTCTCTCTCTCACACTCAAAGACACTCCATCACTTTCTCACTCGCTCGCTCTCTCTAAATCTCTCACTCTCTTGCTATCTCTCTCTCTCGCTCTCTCTCTCACTCTCTCTCTCTTGCTATCTCTCTCACCCTCTCTCTTGTTCTCTCTCTCTCTCTCTCCCTCTCTCTTACTCCCTCTCTCTCCTTTCTCTCTCTTTCTTGCTCCCACTCTCTCCTCTCTATCTCTTTATCTCTCTCTATTACACTCTCTCTTGTTTTCTCTCTCACCATCTCTCTTGTTTTCTCTACCCTCTCTCTCTCCTCCTCTTCTCTCTCTCTCTTTGTTTGTCATTCTCTCTCCCTCTCACTCTCTCGGCTCCCCCTATCTCTCTCATTCTTACTCTATATATATATATATGTCTCTCATTCTCCCTCTCCCCCTCTATGTCTTCTCTCTCTCCTTCTCACTCTCTTTCCCCCACGCTCTTGCTCTCTCGCTCTCTACCTCTCCCACTCTCTCTCTCTTTGTCTCACTCTCTCTCGCTCTCTCTTCCTCGACATCGCTTTCGCTCTACCTCTCCGACTCTCTCTATCTCCCTCTCTCTCCCTCTCTCGTTCTCTCTCTCTCTCACACACACTCCCACTTGTTTTCTCTCTCCCCCTCTCTCTTGTTCTCTCTCTCTCACACTAACACACACTCCCACACTTTCTCCCTCGCTCTCTCTCTCACTCTCTCACTCTCTCGCTATACCTGTCTCTTGCAGTTTCTCTCTAACTCTCTCTCTTTCTCTCTCTATTTTTTCTCAATCTCTCTCTCTATCTTGCTCTCTCTCACATACTCTCTCTCCCTTTTTCTCTCTCTCTCTCTCTCGTTCTCTCACTCTATCACTCTTTTGCTCCCTCTCACACACACTCTCACTTGTTATCTCTCTCTCTCACACTAACACAGACCCCCTCACTTACTCGCTTGCTCTCTCTCTCACTCTCTCCCTATCTCTCCCTCGCTCATTCTCTCTAACTCTCTCTCCCTCTCTCTATTATCTCTTAGTCTCTCTCTCTATCTTGCTCTCTCTCACACACTCTCTCTCTTGTTCTCTCTCTATCTTGCTCTCTCTCTATCACACTCTCCCTCTTATTTTCTCTCTCTCACTCTCTCACTATCTCTCTATCGCTCTCTTGCTCTCTTTCACTGTCACCCTCTCATTCTCTTTCCATCTCACACGCACTCCCTCTCTCTATCTCTCTCTCTCTCTCACACATACACACCAACACTCACTCTTGGTCACTCTCTCTCACACTCACACACTCCCTAACTTTCTCGCTCGCTCTCTCTCATTCTCTCACTCTCTCGCTCTCTCTCTCAATCTCTCTCTCTCGCTCTCTCTCTAGCTCTCTCTCTCCCTTTCTTTCTCTTTCTCTCTCTCCTTCTTTCTCTCCCTATTTTCTCCCATTCTCTCTCTCTTTCTCCATCTCTTTCTTGTGTCTCTCTCCCTCTCTCTCTTTCCCTCTCTCTCTTCACCTCGCCCTTACTGTCTACTACACTCTCTCTCTATCTCCATCT
>QANY01012428.1:0-17500 GCA_003255025.1 Datisca glomerata | reverse complement strand
CTCTCTAGCTCTCTCTCCCTCTCTTTCTCTTTCTCTCTCTCCTTCTCTCTCCCTCTCTTGTCCTATTCACTCTCTCTCTCTTTCACCCTCTCTCTATTCTCTCTCTCTCTCTTTTTCTTCCTCTCTCTCACTCTCTCACTCGCTCGCACTCTCTCTTTCTCCCTCTCTCTCTCTTTCCCTCTCTATCTCTTCACCTCTCCCTCACTCTCTACTACACTCTCTCTCTTTATCTCCATCTCTCTCTGTTTCTCTCTCCTTCTCTCTCTATTTTCTCTCTCCCTCACTCTCCCTCTCCTTCTCTCTCTCCCTTCTCTCTCTCCCTTCTCTCTCTCTTCTCTCTATCTCCTTCTCTCTCTGACTCTGACCCTCCCTCTCTCCCTCTTCTCTCTCTGTCGCTCTCTCACTCTCTCCCTCTACATCCCTCTCGCTCAACCTCTCCGACTCTCTTTATCTTTCTCTCTCGCTCTCTCTCTCTCTCGTTCTCTCACTCTCTCACTATCTTGCTCTCTCTCTCTCACACACAGACACTCACTCTTCATCACTCTCTCACACTCACACACACTCCCTAACTTTCTCGCTCGCTCTGTCTCTCACTATCTCGCTCTCTCTTTCACTCTCCCTCTTGCTCTCTCTCTATTTCTCTCTCTCCCTCTCTTTCTCTTTCTCTCTCTCCTTCTCTCTCTCTCTCTTTTGTCCCATTTTCTCTCTCTCCTTTTCTCCCTGTCTCTCTTTTGTCTCTCTCTCTCTTTCTCGCACTTTCTCTTTCTCTCTCTCTCTCACTCTCTCACTCGCTCGCTCTCTCTCTTTCGCTCTCTCTCTCTCTTCACCTCTGCCTCAATTTCTACTACACTCTCTCTGTTTATCTCCATCTCTCTCTGTCGCTCTCTCTCCTTCTCTCTCTCTCTTTTCTCTCATTCTCTTTTTCTATCTTTCTCTCTTTCAAACACTCTTACTTTCACTCTTTCTTTCTTGTTCCCTCTCTCTCTCTCATTTCTCTCTCTCTTCTTTTCTCTCTCTTCCTCTTGGTTGTTCTCTCTCTTTCCCCCATTCTCTCTCTAACACACACACATAAAAACCCACATTCCCTCACCCTCTTATTCTCTCTCTCACCCTCTCATTCTCTCACCCTCTATCTCTCTTGCAGACTCTCGCTCTCTTTTTCTCTCATTCTCTCTTTCTCTCTAACTCTCCCTCTCCCTCTCCATCTTTCTCACTTTCTCTCCCTCAATCTTGCTCTCTCTCGATCTATCTCTCACTCGCTCTACCTCTCTCTCTCTCTCCTTTTATTTCACTCTTTTTCTCTCTCTCTCACTCTCTCGCTATCTCTCTGTATTTCTCTTCCCTCCCTCTCTCCCTCTCTCTGTCACTCTCTCATGCTCTCTCTCTCTCTCTCTTTCTTGTTTTCTCACTCTCTCTCCCTCTCTCTGGTTCTCTACCTCCCTCTTTCTCTCTCTCACTCTCTCACTCTCTCAGTCTGTCACTCTCTCTCTCTCTTCCCCTCGCTCTCTCTCTCTCTCACACACACGTAGTCCCTCACTCTCTCATTCTCTATCCCCCAATCTCTCTTTCTCCGTCACTCTCTCATTCTCTCTCTCTCCCTCCCTCTCTCAATCTCTCTCTTATTCTCTCTCTCTCCCTCCCCTTCTCTCTCCCCTCGCTCCGTCTCTCTCTTACACACACATATACAGCGCACACTCACAGACACTCCCTCACTCTCTCATTCTCGCTCCCTCTCTCACTCATTCTCTCAATCTATGTATCATTCTCCCCTATTTCTCTCTCTCTCTCTCCTTCTCTCTCTCTCACTCACTCACTCTCTCTCTCTCTCTCTTTTTATATCCCTCACTCTCCCTCTTCTTCTCCCTCTCTTCTCTCTATCTCCTTCTCTCTCTCTAACTCTGACCCTCCCTCTCTCCCTCTTCTCTCTCTGTCGCTATCTCGCTCTCTCCCTCTACATCCCTCTCGCTCTACCTCTCCGACTCTCTTTATCTCTCTCTCTCTCGTTCTCTCACTCTCTCACTCTCTGGCTCTCTCTCTCTCTCTCTCACACAGACACTCACTCTAAATCACTCTCTCGAACTCACACACACTCCCTAACTTTCTCACACTCTCTCTCTCACTATCTCACTCTCTTGCTCTCGCTCTCACTCTCTCTCTTGCTCTCCCTCTAGCTCTCTCTCCCTCTCTTTCTCTTTCTCTGTCCCCTTCTCTCTCCCTCTCTTGTCCCATTCTCTCTCTCTCTCTTTCTCCCTTTCTCTCTTCTGTCTCTCTCTCTCTCTCACTCTCTCACTCGCTCGCTCTCTCCCTTTCTCCCTCCCTCTCTCTCTCTCTTTCCCTCTCTCTTCACCTCTCCCTCACTCTCTACTACACTCTCTCTTATCTCCATCTCTCTCTGTTTCTCTCTCTCTCTCTCTTTTCTCTCATTCACTTTCTCTATCTTTCTCTCTCTCAAACACTCTTACTTTCTCTCTTTCTTTCTTGTTCCCTCTCTCTCTATCTCATTTCTCTCTCTTTCTTCTTTTCTCTCTCTTCCTCTCAGTTGTTCTCTCTCTCTCCCCCATTCTCTCTCTAACACACACACATACACACCCACATTTCCTCACCCTCTTGTTCTCTCTCTCACCCTCTCATTCTCTCACCCTCTATCTCTCTCGCAGACTCTCGCCCTCTTTTTCTCTTATTCTCTCTCTCTTTCTCCCCCTCCCTCTCCCTCTTCTCTCTCTCTTTCCCGGTCCCTTTGTCTGGCTCTCTCTCTTTCTCTCTCTCTCTCTAACTCTCCCTCTCCATCTCTTTCTCTTCTCTATCTTTCTCACTTTCTCTCCCTCACTCTTGCTCTCTCGATCTTCTCCATCTCTCTCTGTTTCTCTCTCTCAAACACTCTTACTTTCTCTCTTTCTTTCTCTCTCTCTCTCATTTCTCTCTCTCTTCTTTTCTCTCTCTTCCTCTCAATTATTCTCTCTCTCTCCCCCATTCTCCCTCTAACACACCCACATTCCCTCACCCTCTTGTTCTCTCTCTCACCCTCTCTTTCTCTCACCCTCTATCTCTCTTGCAGACTCTCGCCCTCTTTTTATGTCATTCTCTCGCTCTCCCTTTCTCCCCCTCCCTCTCCCTCTTCTCTCTCTCTTTCCCTGTCCCTTTGTCTGACTCTCTCTCTTTCCCCCTCTCTTTCTCCCCCTCTCACCCTCTTCTCTCTCTCTTTCCCTCTCTTTGTCTGGTTCTCTCACTTTCTCTCTCTCTAACTCTCCCTCTCCATCTCTCTCTCTTCTTCATCTTTCTCACTCTCTCTCCCTCACTCTGGCTCTCTCTCGATCTACCTCTCACTCGCTCTACCTCTCTCACACTCTCTCTCCCTTTGTTTCACTCTCTCTTTCTCTCTCTTTCTCTCGCTTTCTCACTCTCTCGCTATCTCTCTATATTTCTCTTTCCTCCCTCCCTCCCTCTATGTGTCACTCTCTCATGCTCTCTCTCTCTTTTGTTTTCTCACACTCTCTCCCTCTCTCTGGTTCTCTACCTCCCTCTTTCTCTCTCTCTCACACTCTCACACTCTCACTCTCTCTCACTCTGTCACTCTCTCTCTTCCCCCCGCTCTCTCTCTCTTCCCCCGCTCTCTCTCTCACACACACATAGTCCCTCACTCTCTCATTCTCTATCCCCCAATCTCTCTTTCTTCATCTCTCTCTCATTCTCTCTCTCTTTCTCTCTTGTTCTCTCTCTCCCTCCCTCTCTCTATCTCTCTCTCCCTCTCTCTCCCTCTCCCTCTCTCTCTCCCCTCACTCCATCTCTCTCTTACACACACATATACACGAGCACACACACAGACACTCCCTCATTCTCTCATTCTCCCTCCATCTCTCTCTCATTCTCTCGATCTCTGTATCATTCTCCCCTCCTTCTCTCTCTCTCTTACTCACTCACTCACTCTCTCTCTCTTTTTATATCTCTCACTCTCCCTCTCCTTCTCTCTCTCTTCTCTCTCTCTTCTCTTTATCTCCTTCTCTCTCTCTCTCAAACTCAGACCCTCCCTCTCTCCCTCTTCTCTCTATGTCTCTCTCTCGCTCTCTCCCTCTACATCCCTCTCGCTTTACCTCTCTAACTCTCTTTATCTCTCTCTCTCTCTCGCTCTCTCTCTCTCTCTGTCATTCTCTTACTCTCTCACTCTCTTGCTCTCTCTCTCTCACACACACAGAGACACTCACTGTTCATCATTCTCTGACACTCACACACACTCCCTAACTTTCTCGCTCACTCTCTCTCACTATCTTACTCTCTCGCCCTCTCTCTCACTCTCTCTTGCTCTCTCTAGCTCTCTCTCCCTCTCTTTCTCTTTCTCTCTCTCCTTCTCTCTCTCTCCTTTGTCCCATTCTCTCTTTCTCCATTTCTCTTTCTCTCTCTCCTTCCCTCTCACTCACTCACTCACTCACCCTCTCTCTTTTTATATCCCTCACTCTCCCTCTCCTTCTCTCTTTCTCTTCTCTCTCTCTCTCCTTCTCTCTTTCTCTTCTCTCTCTCTCTCCTCTCTCTCTCTTCTCTCTAACTCCTTCTCTCTCTGACTCTGACCCTCCCTCTCTCCTTCTTCTCTCTCTGTCGCTCTCTCGCTCTCTCCCTCTACATCCCTCTCGCTCTACCTCTCCGAATCTCTTTATCTCTCTCTCTCGCCCTCTCTCTGTCATTCTCTCACTCTCTTACTCTCTCTCTCTCTCTCACACAGACACTCACTCTTCATCGCTCTCTCACATTCACACACACGCCCTAACTTTCTCGCTCTCTCTCTCTCTCTCACTATCTCACTCTCTCACTCTCTCTCTCACTCTCCTCTCTTGCTCTCTCTAGCTCTCTCTCTCTCACTCTCTTTCTCTTTCTCTCTCTCCTTTTCTCTATCTCTTTTGTCCCATTCTCTCTCTCTTTCTCCCTATCTCTCTTTTGTCTCTCTCTCTCTCTCTCACTCTCTCACTCGTTCGCTCTCTCTTTCTCCCTCTCTCTCTCTCTTTCCCTCTCTCTCTCTCTTCACCTCTCCCTCACTCTTTACTACACTCTCTCTCTTTATCTCTATCTCTCTCTATTTCACTCTCTCCTTCTCTCTCTCTCTTTTTTCTCATTCTCTTCCTCTATCCTTCTCTCTCTCAAACACTCTTACTTTCTCTCTTTCTTTCTTGCTCCCTCTCTCTTTCTCTCTCTCTCTTCATTTCTCTCTCTTCCTCTCAGTTGTTCTCTCTCTCCCCCATTCTCTCTCTAACACACACACATACACACCCACATTTCCTCACCCTCTTATTCTCTCTCTCACCCTCTCATTCTCTCGCCCTCTATCTATCTCACAGACTCTCGCTCTCTTTTTCTCTCATTCTCTCTCTCTCTTTCTCTCGCTCCCTCTGCCTCTTCTCTCTCTTTTTCCCTATCCCTTTGTCTGGCTCTCTCTCTCTCTCTAACTCTCCCTCTCTATCTCTCTCTTCTCCATCTCTCTCTCTTCTCCATCTTTCTCACTTTCTCTCCCTCACTCTTGCTCTCTCTCGATCTACCTCTCACTCGCTCTACCTCTTTCACTCTCTCTCCCTTTGTTTCACTCTCTCTCTCTCTCTCTCTTCACCTCTGCCTCACTCTCTACTACACTCTCTCTTTTTATCTCCATCTCTCTCTGACTCTCTCTCTCTCCTTCTCTCTCTCTTTTCTCTCATTCTCTTTTTCTATCTTTCTCTCTTTCAAACACTCTTACTTTTGCTCTTTCTTTCTTGTTCCCCCTCTCTCTCTCTCATTTCTCTCTCTGTTCTTTTCTCTCTCTTCCTCTTAGTTGTTCTTTCTCTTTCCCCCATTCTCTCTCTAACACACACACATACACACCCACATTCCCTCACCCTCTTATTCTCTCTCTCACCCTCTCATTCTCTCACCCTCTATCTTTCTCGTAGACTCTCGCTCTATTTTTCTCTCATTCTCTGTCTCTCTCTCTTTCTCCCCCTCCCTCTCCCTCCTCTCTCTCTCTCTCTCTTTCTCCCCCTCCCTCTCCCTCCTCTCTCTCTCTTTCCCTGTCCCTTTGTCTGTCTGTCTGTCTCTCTCTCTCTAACTCTCCCTCTCCATCTCTCTCTCTTCTCCATCTTTCTCACTTTCTCTCCCTCACTCTTGCTCTCTCTCGATCTACCTATCACTCGCTCTACCTCTTTCACTCTCTCTCCCTTTGTTTCACTCTCTCTCTCTCTTTCTCTCACTCTCTCGCTATCTCTCTATATTTCTCTTCCCTCCCTCTCTCCCTCTCTCTGTCACTCTCTCATGCTCTCTCTCTCTCTTTCTTGTTTTCTCACTCTCTCTCCCTCTCTCTGGTTCTCTACCTCCCTCTTTCTTTCTCTGTCATTCACTAAATCTCTATCACTCTGTCACTCTCTCTCTCTCTTCCCCCCGCTCTCTCTCTCTCTCACACACACATAGTCCCGCACTCTCTCATTCTCTATCCCCCAATCTCTCTTTCTCTGTCAGTCTCTCATTCTCTCTCTCTCTCTCTCTCTCCTTCTCTCAGATTCTCTCTCTCTCTGACTCTCTTTATCTCTTTCTCTTTTTTTCTCATTCTATCTCTTTCCTTCTCTCTCTCACTCACTCCCTCTCTCCCTTTTCTCTCTCTGTCCTTCTCTCGCTCTCTCCCTGTACATCCCTCTAGCTCTACCTCTCCAACTCTCTTTATCTCTCTCTCTCATTCTCTCACTCTCTCACTCTCTCTCTTTTTATATCCCTCCCCTCCCTCTCCTTCTCCTTCTCCTCTCTCTCTCTTCTCTCTATCTCCTTCTCTCTCTCTGACTCTGACCCTCCCTCTCTCCCTTTTCTCTCTCTGTCGCTCTCTCCCTCTACATCCCTCTCGCTCTACCTCTTCGACTCTCTTTATCTCTCTCTCTCGCTCTCTCTCTGTCGTTCTCTCACTCTCTCACTCTCTTGCTCTCTCTCTCACCCACAGACACTCACTCTTCATCACTCTTTCACACTCACACACACTCCCTAACTTACTATCTCGCTCTCTCTCACTATCTCACTCTCTCGCTCTCTCTCTCACTCTCTCTAGCTCTCTCTCCCTCCCTTTCTCGTTCTCTCTCTCATTCTCCCTCTCTCTCTTTTGTCCCATTCTCTCTCTCTTTCTCCCTTTCTCTCTTCTGTCTCTCTCTCTCTTTCTCTTTCTCTTTCTCTCTCTCTCTCACTCTCTCACTCGCTCACCCTCTCTCTTTCTCCCTATCTCTCTCTCCCTCTCTCTCTCTCTTCACCTCTCCCTCACTCTCTACTACACTCTCTGTCTTTATCTCCACCTCTCTCTGTTTTTGTCTCTCCTTCTCTCTCTCACCCTCTATCTCTCTCGCAGACTCTCGCTCTCTTTTTCTCTCATTCTCTCTCTCTCTCTCTTTCTCCCTCTCCCTCTGCCTTTTGTGTCTCTCTTTCCCTATCCCTTTGTCTGGCGCTCTCTCTCTCTCTAACTCTCCCTCTCCATCTCTCTCTCTTCTCCATCTTTCTCACTTTCTCTCCCTCACTCTTGCTCTCTCTCGATCTACCTCTCACTAGCTCTACCTCTCTCACACTCTCTCTCGATCTACCTCTCACTCGCTCTACCTCTCTTACACTCTCTCTCCCTTTGTTTCACTCTCTCTCTCGCTCTCTCACTCTCTCGCTATCTCTCTATATTTCTCTTCCCTCCCTCTCTCCCTCTCTCCGTCACTCTCTCATGCTCGCTCTCTCTTTCTTGTTTTCTCACTCTCTCTCCCTCTTTCTGGTTCTCTACCTCCCTATTTCTCTCTCTCTCACTCTCTCACTCTGTCTCTCTCTCCCTCTCACACACACATAGTCCCTCACTCTCTCATTCTCTATCCCCCAATCTCTCTTTCTCCGTCACTCTCTCATTCTCTCTCTCTCCCTCCCTCTCTCTATCTCTCTCTTGTTCTCTCTCTCCCCTCGCTCCATCTCTCTCTTACACACACATATACACGCGCACACACACAGACACTCCCTCACTCTCTCATTCTCCCTCCCTCTCTCTCTCATTCTTTCGATCTATGTATCATTCTCCCCTCTTTCTCTCTCTCTCCTTCTCTCTCTCTCACTCACTCACTCTCTCTCACTCTTTTTATATCCCACCCTCTCTCCCTTTTTCTAGCTCTGTCGCTCTCTCCCTCTACATCCCTCTCGCTCTACCTCTCTGACTCTCTTTATCTCTCTCTCTCGCTCTCTCTCTCTCTCGTTCTCTCACTCTCTCACTCTCTGGCTCTCTCTCTCTCTCACACAAACACTCACTCTTCATTACTCTCTCACACTCACACACACTCCCTAACTTTCTCGCTCGCTCTCTCTCTCACTATCTCACTATCTCACTCTCTCGCTCTCTATCTCACTCTCTCTCTTGCTCTCTCTCTAGCTCTCTCTCTCCCTCTCTTTCTCTTTCTCTCTCTCCTTCTCTCTCTCTCTTTTGTCCCATTCTCTCTCTCTTTCTCCCTTTCTCTCTTCCATCTCTCTCTACCTCTTTCTCTTTCTCTCTCTCTCGCTCTCTCACTCGCTCGCTCTCTCACTCGCTCGCTCTCTCACTCGCTCGCTCTCTCTCTTTCTCCCTCTCTCTCTCTCTTTCCCTCTCTCTCTCTTCACCTCTTCCTCACTCTCTACTACACTCTTTCTCTTTATCTCCATCTCTCTCTGTTTCTCTCTCTCCTACTCTCTCTCTTTTCTCTCATTCTCTTTCTCTATCTTTCTCTCTCTTAAACACTCTTATTTTCTCTCTTTCTTTCTTGTTCCCTCTCTCTTTCTCTCTCTCTCATTTCTCTCTCTCTTCTTTTCTCTCTCTTGCTCTCAGTTGTTCTCTCTCCCTCATTCTCTCTCTAACACACACACATACACACCCACATTCCCTCACCCTCTTGTTCTCTCTCTCACCCTCTCATTCTCTCACCCTCTAAATGTCTCGCAGACTCTCGCTCTCTTTTTCTCTCATTCTCTCTCTCTCTTTCTCCCCCTCCCTCTCCCTCTTCTCTCTCTTTCTCTGTCCCTTTGTTTGGCTCTCTCTCTCTGTCTCTCTCTCTCTAACTCTCCCACTTCATCTCTCTCTCTTCTCCATCTTTCTCACTTTCTCCCCCTCACTCTTGCTCTCTCTCGATCTACCTCTCACTCGCTCTACCTCTCTCACACTCTCTGTCCCTTTGTTTCACTCTCTCTCTCGCTCTCTCGCTATCTCTCTATATTTCTCTTCCCTCCCTCTCTCCCTCTCTCTGTCACTCTCTCATGCACTCTCTCTCTTTTCTTGTCTTCTCACTCTATCTCCCTCTTTCCCCCGCTCTCTCTTTCACACACACATAGTCCCTCACTCTCTCATTCTCTATCCCCCAATCTCTCTTTCTCCGTCACTCTCTCATTCTCTCGCTCTTTCATTCTCTCTCCCTCCCTCTCTCTATCTCTCTCTTATTCTCTCTCTCTCCCTCTCCCTCTCTCCCTCCCCTCGCTCCTTCTTTCTCTTAAACACACATATACACGCGCGCACACACATACACTCCCTCATTCTCTCATTCTCCCTCCCTCTCTCTCTCATTCTCTCGATCTCTGTATCATTCTCCCCTCTTTCTTTCTCTCTCTCACTCACTCACTCTTTTTATATCCCTCACTCTCCCTCTCCTTCTCTCTCTTCTCTCTATCTCCGTCTCTCTGAATCTGACCCTCCCTCTCTCCCTCTTCTCTCTCTGTCGCTCTCTCGCTCTACCTCTCCGACTCTCTTTATCTCTCTCTCTCTCTCTCTCATTCTCTCCTCTCTCATTCTCTTGCTCTCTCTCTCACACACTCTATCTTGTTTTCTCTCTCTCCCTCTGAATTGTTCACTCTCTCTCTCACTCACACACACTCCCTTACTTTCTCACTCGCTCTCTCTCTCTCACTCTCTCAATTTCTTGCTATCTCTCTCTCGCTCTCTCTCTAACTCTCTCTTCCATTCTCTCTTTTCTCTCAGTCTCTCTCTCTCTCTCACACACACTTTCTCTCTCATGTTCTCTCTCTCTTCTCCCTCTCTCTCATCCCTCTCTCCTCTCTATCTCTTTATCTCTCTCTATCATCCTCTCTTTTCTTTCTCTCTTTCAACCTCTCTCTTATTTTCTCTCTCTTACCCTTTCTCTTATTTTCTCTTTCTCACCCTCTCCCTTGCTCTGCCGCTCTCCCTCTCTCTCAATCACTCTCCCCCTCTCCCACTTTCTATCTCTTTGTCTCTCTCTCTCTCTAACTCTCTGACTTACTTCCTACTCCCTCTATCTCTCTCACCACCACTCTATCTCCTTCTTTCTCTATCACCCTCTCTCTCATGTTTTTCTCTCTCTGCCTCTCTCTCTTCTCTCTCTCACTCTCTCTCCCCCACTCTCTCACACTCTCCCTCTACCTCACTCTCGCTCTACCTCTCCCACACTCTGTCTCACTTTGTATTTCTCTCACTTTCTCACTCTCGCTCTCTCTCTCTCTTCCGCTCTCTCTCTATCTCTCTCTCGCTCTCTTTCACTCTCACTTTCTCGTTCTATTTCTCTCACTCTCTCTCTATCTTGCTCTCTTTCACGCACACTCTCCTTTGGTCTCTCTCTATCTCTGTCTATGTCTCTCTCTCTTATTTTCTCTCTCCCCCTCTCTTTTGTTCTCTCTCCCACTCACACTCACACGCACTCCCTCACTTTCTCACTCACTCACTCTCTCTCTCACTCTCTTATTCTCACTCTCTCTCACTCTCACTCTCTAACTCTCTCTTTCTCTCACTCTCTCAAACTCTCTCTCTCCCACTCTTTCTCTCTCTCTCCCACTATTTCTCTCTCTCTCCTTCTCTCTCTCACTCACTCACTCTCTCTCTTTTTCTCTATCTCTCACTCTCCCTCTCGCTCTCTCTTTCACTCTCTCTTGCTATCTCTGTCTCTCTCTCTCATTCTCTCTCTCCCCCCTTGTTTTCTCTCTCTGTCTCTTTCTCTCCCTTTCTCTTTTTCCCTCTCTCTCTCCCACACACACACACTCTCTCTCAATCTCTCCTTCTCTCTCTAACTCTGACCCTCCCTCTCTCCCTCTACTCTCTGTCATTCTCTCGCTCTCTCCCTCTACATCCCTCTTGCTCTACCTCTCCGACTCTCTTTATCTCTCTCTCTCTCGTTCTCTCACTCTCTCACTCTCTTGCTCTCTCTCTCTCACACTCTATCTTGTTTACTCCCTCTCCCTCTCTCTTGTTCTCTCTCTCACTCACTCACACACACTCCCTCACTTTCTCACTCGCTCTCTATCTCATTCTATCATTCTCTTGCTATCTCTTTCTCTCGCTCTCTCTAACTCTCTCTTCCTCTCTCTTTTCTCTCAGTCTCTCTCTCTATCTTGCTCTCTCTCCCTCTCACACACACTTTCACTCTCTTGTTCTCTCTCTCTTGCTCCCTCTCTCTCCTCTCTCTCTGTCTCTTGCTCCCTCTCTCTCCTCTCTATCTCTTTATCTCTCTCTATCACTCTCTCTCTTTTTTTCTCTCTCAACCTCCCTCTTGTTTTCTCTCTCTTCCCTCTTTCTTGTTTTCTCTCTTTCACCCTCTTCCTTGCTCTGCCGCTCTCCCTCCCTCTCACTCACTCTCCCTCTCTCTCAATTTCTGTCTCTCTGTCTCTCTCTCTCTATCTCTCACTCTCTGACTTCCTTTCTCCTCCCTCTCTTTATCTCCCCACCTCTCTCTCTCCTTCTTTCTCTATCTCCCCCTCTCTAATGTTTTTCTCTCACTCCGCCTCTCTCTCTTCTCTCTCTCTCTCACACTCACTCCCCTTCTTTCTCGCACTCTCTCCCTCACCTCTCCATCGCTCTACCTCTCCAACACTCTATCTCTCTTTGTCTCTCTCATTCTCTCAGTCTCTCTCTTCCCTCTCTATTGCTCTCTCTCCCTCCCTCTCTGTATCTCTCTCTTATTCTCTCTCTTTCTTTCTCTCTCTCCCTCTCTCTGGTTCTCTCTCCCTCTTTCTCCCCCTTTCTCACTCTCTCTCACTCTCTCTCTCTTTCTCCCCTCACACACACACACACACACACACTCCCTCACTCTCTCATTCTCGCTCCTCCACTCTCTCTTTCTCTGTCACTATCTCCTTCTCTCTTGTTCTCACTCTCCCTCCCTCACTCAATCTCTCTCTTATTCTCTCTCTATCTCGTTATCCCTCTCTCTTGTTCTTTCTCTCACTGTCTCTCTCCCCTCGCTCTATCTCTCTCACACACACACACACATACATGCGCGCACACACACACACTCTCCCACTCTCTCATTCTCTCAATCTATGTCTCTCTCTTCTCTCCCTCTCACTCTTTTTCTATCTCTCTCACTCTCTCCCTTTCTCTATCTCTCACTCTTCCTCTTCCTCTTTTCTCTCCCTCTCTCCTCTCTCTCTCCCCCTCTTCTCTCTCTCTTTCTCCCCCTCTTGCTCTCTCTCGCTCTACCTCTCGCTCTCTTTACTTCTCCCATTCTCTATATCTCTCTTTGTCTCACTCTCTCTCTCCCTTACTCTCTCTCTTCCTCTCTCTCTTTTCTCTTAGTCTCTCTCTGTCACATGCTCTCTCTCATTTTCTCTCTCTCACTCTCTGGCTCTCTCTCTCTTTTCTTTTAGTCTCTCTCTCAATCTTGCTCTCTCTCTGTCACACACTTTCTCTCATTTTCTCTCTGTCACTCCCTCACTATCTCTCTCTATCACTCTCTCGCTCTCTTTCACTCTCACTCTCTCGTTCTCTTTCCATCTCACTCACTTTCCCTCTCTCTATCTTTCTTCTCTGTCACACACACACACACTCTCTTGGTCACTCTCTATCACACTCACACACACTCCCTAACATTCTTGCTCGCTCTCTCTCACTCTCTCACTCTCTCACTCTCTCTCTCGCTCTCTCTCTCCCTCTCTCTACCTCTCTCTCCCTTTCTCCCTCTCTCTCTATAGCTCTCTCTCTTTCTCCCACTCTCTCTCTTCTGTCTCTCTCTCTCTCCCTCTTTCACTCCCTCTCCCTCCCTCTTTCCCTATCTCTCCCTCTCTTCACCTCTCCCTCACTCTCTACTACACTCTCTCTCTATCTCTATCTCTCTCTGTTTCTCTCTCTCCTTCTCTCTCTCTTTTCTCTCATTCTCTCTCTCAATCTCTCTCTCTCTCAAACACTATCTCTTTCTCTTTCTTTCTTGTTCCCTCTCTCTCTTTCTCTCTCATTCTCTCTCTTTCCTCATTTCTCTCTCTCTTATTTTCTCTCTCTCCCTCTCTCTTGTTCTGTCACTCTCTCTCCCTCCCATTTTCTCTCTCTAACACCAACACACACATTCGCTCACTCACTTGTTCTCTCTCTCTCTCACTCTCTCATTCTCTCACCCTCTATCTCTCTTTTTCTCTCATTCTCTCTATCTCTTTGTCCTCCCTCCCTCCCTCTTCTCTCTCATTCCCTCTCTCTCTGCTAGTTCTCTAACTTCCTCTCTCTCTCTCTCACTCTCCCTCTCCATCTCTCTCTCTTCTCTATCTCTCTCACTTTCTCTCCCTCACTCTTGCTCTCTCTCGATCTACCTCTCATTTGCTCTACCTCTATCACTCTCTCTCTCTCTGTCTCACTCTCTCCCTCTCTCGCTATATCCCTCTCACTTATTCTCTCTAACTCTCTCTCTTTCTCTTTCTATTTTATCTCAGTCCCTCTCTCTATCTTGCTCTCTCTTTCTCTCTCACACTCTCTCTTGTTCTCTCTCTCGTTCTCTCTCATTCTCTCTCTATTTTGCTCTCTCTGTCATACTCTCTCTCTTATTTTCTCTCTCTTACTCTCTCGCTATCTCTCTCTCTATCACTCTCTCACTCTCTTTCACTCTCACACTCTTATTCTCTTGCCATCTCACTCACACTCCTTCTCTCTCTATCTTTCTCTCTTAAAAACACTCACACTCCCTCTCTCTATCTTTCTCACTCTCACACACACAAACACACTCCCTCACTCTCTCATTCTCCCTCCCTCTCTCTCTCTCATTCTCTCGATCTGTGTCTCTCACTCTACCTCTCTCACTCTCTCTTTCTCTCTCTGTCTCACACTCTCTCTCTCCCTCACTCTTTCTCTCTCTCTCTCTCCCTCTCCCTCTCTCCTTTGTCTCTCTCCCTCTCTCTCTCTTTCTCTCTCACTCACTCCCTCTCTCTCCCTCTTTCCCTATCTATCCCTCTCTTCACCTGTCCCTCACTCTCTACTACACTCTCTCTCTATCTCTATCTCTCTCTGTTTCTCTCTCTCCTTCTCTCTCTCTCTTTTCTCTCAGTCCCGCTCTCTATCTTGCTCTCTCTTTCTCTCTCACTCTCTCTCTTTCTCTTGTTCTCTCTCTATCTTTCTCTTTGTCACTCTCTCTCTCTTACTCTCTCGCTATCTTTCTCTCTATCACTCTATCACTCTCTCACTCTCTTTCACTCTCACACTCTTGTTCTCTTTCCATCTCACTCACACTCCCCCTCTCTCTATCTTTCTCTCTTAGAAACACCACACTCCCTCCCTCTATCTTTCTCTCTCTCTTTCTCACACACACAAACACACTCCTCACTCTCTCATTCTCCACCCCTATGTCTCTCTCTCTGTTTGTCTGTCTCCCTCTCACTATCTCTCTCTCTCCCTCTCTCTCTTTCTCTATCTCTCACTCTTCCTCTCCCTCTTTTCTCTCCCTCTCTCTTCTCTCTCTCCCCTCTTCCCTCTCTCCCTCCCCCCGCTTTTCTCTCTCTCCCCCTCTTCTCTCTCCCTCCCCCTCTTGACCTCTCCCATTCTCTATATCTCTCTTTGTCTCACTGTCTCTCTCTTCCTCTCTCTCTCTTTTCTCTCAATCTCTCTCTCTGTCACACACACATAATCTCTCATTTTCTCTCTATCTCGCTCTCACTTTCTTTTCTCTCAATCTCTCTCTATATCTTGCTCTCTCTCTGTCACACTCTCTCTCTCTCATTGTCTCTCTCTCACTCTCTCGCTATCTCTCTCTATCTCTCACTCGCACTCATTCACTCTCACTCTCTCGTACTCTTTCCATCTCACTCTTTCTCCCTCTCTCTGTCTTTCTTTCTTTCTCACACACACACACATACTCTCTTGGTCACTCTCTCTCACACTCACACACACTCCCTAACATTCTTGCTCTCTCTCTCACTCTCTCACCCTCTCCCCCCTCTCTCTCCCTCTCACTCTCTTCTGTCTCTCTCTTCCTCTCTCACTTTCTCTTTCTCCCACTCCCTCTCTCTCCCTCTTTCCCTATCTCTCCCTCTCTTCAACTCTCCCGCACTCTCTACTACAAACTTTATCTCTATATCTATCTCTCTTTCTTTCTCTCTCTCCTTCTCTCTCTTTTCTCTCATTCTCTTTCTATCTTTCTCTCTTTCAAACATTATCTCTTTCCCTCTCTTTCTTGTTCCCACTCTCTCTTTCTCTCACTCATTCTCTCTCTCTATCATTTCTCTCTTTCTTGTTTTCTCCCTCTCCCTCTCTCTTGTTGTGTCACTCTCTCTCCCTCCCATTTTCTCTCTCTAACACAAACACATACACACCTAGATTCCCTCACTCTCTTGTTCTCTCTCTCACTCTCTCATTCTCACCCTCTATCTCTCTCGTAGACTCTCGCTCTCTTTTTCTCTCGTTCTCTCTCTCTTTCTCCCCCCTCTCTCCCTCTTTTCTCTCTCTTTCCCTCTCTCTCTGTCTAGTTCTCTCACTTTCTATCTCTCTCTCTCACTTTCCCTCTCCATCTATCTCTCTTCTCTAGCTCTCTCACTTTCTCTCCCTCACTCTTGCACTCTCTCGATCAACCTCTCGCTTGCTCTACCTCTATCACTCTCTCTCTCTCTTTGTCTCACTCTGTCCCTCTCTTCCTATCTCTCTCTCGCTTATTCTCTCTAACTCTCTCTCTCCCTCTCTATATCCCTCTCTCTATTTTCTCTTAGTCTCTCTCTATCTTGCTCTCTCTCTCTCTCTCTCACACTCTCTCACACACTCTGTCTCTTGTTCTCTCTCTATCTTGCACTTTCTCTATCACACTCACTCTCTTATTTTCTCTCCCTCACTCTCTCGCTATCTCTCTCACTCTATCACTCTCTCACTCTCTTTCACTCTTACTCTCTTGTTCTCTTTCCATCTCACTCACACTCCCTCTCTCTCTCTATCTCTCTCTCTCTCTCTCACACACACACACACACACTCACTCTCCATCACTCTCTCACACTCACACACACTCCCTAACTTTCTTGCTCGCTCTCTTTCTCTCACTCTCTCACTCTCTCGCTCTCTCTTTCACTCTCTCTCTCTCGCTCTCTAGCTCTCTCTCTCCCTCTCTTTCTCTTTCTCTCACTCCTACTCTCTCTCTCTCTTGCTCCCATTCTCTCTCTTTCTCCCTCCTTTTCTCACACTCTCTTCGCTCTTTCTCTTTCTCTCTCTCTCACTCTCTCAATCGCTCGCTCTCTATTTCTCCCATTCTTTCTCTTTCCCTCTCTCTCTCTCTTCACCTCTCCCTCTCTCTCTACTACACTCCTTTTCTCTATCTCCATCTCTCTCTGTTTCTCTCTCTCCTTCTCTCCCTCTCTATTTTCTCTCATTCTCTCTCTATATTTCTCTCTCTATCTTTCTCTCTCAAACACTCTTACTTTCTCTCTCTTTCTTGTTCCCTCTCTCTCTCTCTCATTTCTCTCTCTCTTCTTTTCTCTCTCTCCCCCATTCTCTCTCTAACATACACACATACAAACCCACATTCCCTCACTCTCTGGTTCTCTCTCTCTCACTGTATCATTCTCTCACCCTCTATCTCTCTCGCAGACTCTCGCTCTCTTTTTCTTTCATCCTCCCTCTCTCTTTCTCCCCCTCTCTCTCTCCATCTTCTCTATCTCTTTCCCTGTCTCTCTGTCTAGCTCTCTCTTTCTCTCTCACTTTCCCTCTCCATCTCTTTCTCTCTCTCTTTCTCTCTCACTTTCTCTTTCCATCTCTTTCTCTCTATTCTCTAACTTTCTCACTTTCTCTCCATCACTCTTGCTCTGTCTCGATCTACCTCTCTCTCTCTCTCTCTTTGTTTAACACTCTCTATCTCGCTCTCTCACTCTCTCTGTCTGTTTCTCTTCCCTCCCTCTCTTCCTCTCCCTCTCTCATGTTCTCTTTCTCTCTCCCTTTTGTTCTCTCCCTCTCTCGGGTTCTCTATCTCCCTCTTTCTCTCTCTCACTCTCTCACTCTCTGTCTCACTCTCTCACTCTCTCTTTCTCCCCCCGCTCTCTCTCTTTCTCACACAGACACGTACACACACACACGCACACTCCCTCACTCTCTCATTCTCTCACTCCCACTCTCTCATTCCCTCGCTCTCTCTCATTCTCTCACTCCCACTCTCTCATTCCCTCACTCTCTCTCATTCTATCACTCTCTCTCTCTTCCCTCTCTTGTTCTCTCTCTCACTCCCTCTCTATCTCTCTCTCTTATTCTCTCTCTCTTCCTTCCTCTCTCCCTCTCTCTTGTTCTCTCTCACCCTCTTTCTCTCTCTCTCACTATCTCACTCTTTTTCTCTTTCTTCCC
>QANY01012410.1:138689-238689 GCA_003255025.1 Datisca glomerata | reverse complement strand
TAGTCCGCATCTTCACAGACATGTCTATTTCACCGAGCCTCTCTCCGAGACAGTGCCCAGATCGTTACGCCTTTCGTGCGGGTCGGAACTTACCCGACAAGGAATTGGAATTTATTGACATTCTCCAAAAAGGGTACTGTTAATAATCCTACTACTGGTGGGGTGACAGCGAGTTTTGGTATGCTGGGGGATATCATTATTGCCGAACCCAATGCCTACATTGCATTTGCAGGTAAAAGAGTAATTGAACAAACATTGAATAAAACAGTACCTGAGGGTTCACAGTCGGCTGAATATTTATTCCATAAGGGCTTATTCGATCTAATCGTACCACGTAATCCTTTAAAAGGTGTTTTGAGTTATTAACGCAACGCATTCAACTCCATTTGTTAGAACAGCTTCCATTGAGTCTCTGCACCTACCCTTTTTCTCGCTTTCGAAACCTTTATTTGTTTTCGGAAAACAGGATTTGGCTCAGGATTGCCCATTTTAATTCCTGGGTTTCTCTGAATTTGAAAGTGATCACTTGGTAGGTTTCCATACCAAGGCTCAATCCACTAAAGGAGCATGGGTCATATATTCTGCGGAACGTCGTTCTTGCCAAGGTTGTATGTCTTTTTTCAGCCTACTCAAGTCCAAACCATTGGGACCCCTTAGTGGTTCTAACCCTTCCCCATTCCCGTCCCTTACTCGTCTTTTGAAAGCCAGAACATTTTCATAGAGGAGTCTCTGTATCACGCATGCTTCTCCACTGATGACAAAACTTCTATCCTCTTCTAGGAATTCCTACCCCTATCAATTTGAGGGGGGAAAGAAGTATAAGAGTATTCTGCATGAATATGCTTTTGCACTGGGAATATCTCATAGCGGGAAGGCCCAGAGATCATAAAGGATGGGATGGGAATGGAGGCATTCCAGCCCAACATACTCCGGTGACCTTTATGTCCACGCCCCAATCGTCCCCCCGGCGGAATATGTGCTTCTAAAAGATCTTTTATACTGTGTCCAATCCCGAAGTTCGTTCTATACATATGACCAGCAACGAGAAAAATAAATGCAATAGCTAAATGATGATGAGCAATATCAGTCAGCCATAAACTTTGCGTTTGCAGATGGAATCCCCCTAGAAGGGTTTGAAAGGCTTTAAGAAAGAATTTTTATAGCGTTTTTAAAACGCTATGAAAAGCTTTTGATTGCGTTGGAAAAACGTTATTATAGGTAGCAGACTTTTAATAACGTTGGTATACATCACGTTTTCAGAAATACTATTGAAACCCTGTGATAGCGTTTTTTGGCCGCTATCGTAGTGTTTTTTTGTTGTAGTGAATGTAAAAGATATGAACTCTATTCCATCACAAGAAATGAATGTAGTTGAGGATGGTTATGAATAATCAGGTGGTAGAAATAATTATGAGCAAGCCAATGATGTTCAACCTAACTCAGAAGCTCGAGATTTTTATGATTCAGTTAGAGATAGTAACCAGTCATTATATCCTAGATGTCAATAATATTCAAAGCTATCATTTATATCATATTGAATGTCTTTATGGATGATGTGATAAATCTTTGATCGTGCTTCTGGGTTTATTGTGTGATTCTTATCTCGAATGTGTTCAGCTTCCACATACATTTTACAAAGCGAAAAAACTCATTAAAAAGTTAGGTCTTGGGTATGAAAAAATACATGCATGTTCGAATGACTATGTTGTATTGAAAAAATAATGTTAATGATTAATCATGTAGAACTTGTGGTACTTCAAAATGGCTCAACAATGAGAATGGTATTGGATCTTCATCGAGATCTCATACAAAAAAAAAGCAAGATACCAACTAAGGTGTTGCGTCATTTTCCTCTAAAAACAAGATTGAAAATGTTATATATGTCTTATAAAACAACAGAAAGTATGAGATGTCATCATGATGAACGCACTAAAGATGGTGTGTTAAGATATCCTACAGACTCATATGCATGGAAATCATTTGATGATAAATATGTTGATTTTGCTCTAGTAGCTACTGATGGGTTGAACTTATATGAGAATATGAGTACTAGTTATAGTACATGGCCTGTGCTTCTAATTCCTTACAGTTTACCACAGTGGATGTGCATGTAGCAATCCAATTTCATTATTTCATTAATCATCCCTAGACCCAAACTTCCTAGCAACAATATTGATGTATATTTAGCGCCATTAATTGAAGAGTTAAAGGAATTGTGAGAGAATGGTGTAGACACTTATGATGCATCAAGAAAATAAATGTTTAAGATGATTGCATCATTTTATAGACTATCAGTGATTTTTTAGACTTGCTAATTTGTCTAGATGGAATACACATTCAACATTTACTTACCCTCATTGTAATATTGACACTGACTCTATCTGGTTGAAACATAGTAAAAAATTGTGTTTCATGGGTCATCTGCGATTTTGGATCCTACTCATAAGTATCGTTACAATATAAGTTCCTTTAATAGTAAAATTGAGGAGAGAGTGGCACCCTTGTCACCCACTAGATCTACAACCTTACAGCAAGTGCATTATATTGATGTTACACTTGGGAGGATAATGAATGCTCGTAGAAAGAAGTATGGCGAAGACAACTTACAAAATTGGAAGAAGAAAAGTATTTTTTTAACTTCCTTATTGGGAGTTTAATCTTATACGCCATAATATTGATGTGATGCATGCATAGAAAAATGTATGTGATAACGTACTTGGATCGCTTCTTAAGGATGCATGAAAATTAAAAGATAATTTAAATGCACGTTTGGATCCTCCAACACATGGGTATAATACATCAGCTTCATCCTCAAGTCATGGAATGGAACAATACTTGTTTACCTCCTACAACGCTTTCATTGAAAATGAGGAGAAATATGTATTTTGCAATGTCTTAAAAATTATAAAAGTTCCTGATGGGTATGCATCAACATTCCTCGTTGTGATGATCTAACCAGTTATAAATTTCAAGGTCTCAAAAGTCATGATTGTCATATCATCATGGAACAACTTCTATCGATTGCATTGCAGGGGATTTTATCAAAGAAGGCGAATGTAGTTATATCTGTATTGTGTTTATTCTTCAAAGAACTATGTTCTACTACTCTATACAAAGACATGATCGATAAACTTCAATCTCGGGTTGTGCTTGTACTTTATCAAATGAAAATGATAGTTCCTCCATCTTTCTTCACTATTATGGTCCATTTGGTAGTTCACTTGTCATATGAAGTAAAACTTGGTGGACCTGTTCAATATTGGTGGATGTATTCGATTGAAAGGTACTATAGTAAACTTAAGTCATATGTGTGTAATGAAGCACGTCCTGAAGGTTCTTTATTACATTAAAGTCCCCGATGATTTTTGTTTAAATAATTAAAGTTCCTTATTACATTAAGTTTAATTCTAACTACTATGATTTATGTTTTACATTATAGAAATCTATGCAGGAGTGCATCGCTAACGTCATGATCTTTTTGAAGATGTTATATCGACTAACAATGTTTTTCACAAGTCATGGGAAATGAACATCACAGACGTGTGTGAGGGCTTGGATTAGGCCCTACTCCATCGAAGTTGTTTTCGCCCTCTTCAAGTGCATGTTATGGTTGTGCTTCTTCTAGCTCTCAATTGGCTGAAGAAAACACGCAGTTACGATTGAAAATATTTGAATTGGAGTCTAACCACTCAATGATGGAGTCTAAATTAAAATTATTGTTTAAAGAAATTAACAAGCTAAAAGACATACCTCGAGAAAATAATTCCGATCGAAGGATGCTAGAAGAGCTAGGTAAAATGAAATACTTACTTTTTTTTTCTTAAGTTTTATTTGTTTATGATTCAAGCCTTAAATACGTTCATATATTTTTATTGTCAGGAATTTGAAGAGGTGTGATATTGGTGGCTTTGTCTATTCATTTTGAAAGCTCAATTTTTTGTTCATCTAACTTGTAATGGTATATTAGATATAGCGTTTGTATTACTCAATTAACTTCATTACCTTTTTCATTTCAATTGTAATTATGTAATGGAAGATTGATGAAAAATAGATGTTCTATTAATTGAGAATCCTGTTAGTATTGTTGTGATTATTCTAGATATGTGTAAAATTATTGAAAATTATTTTTATAGGTAAATTTCTGGCATGCGCACCAAAACAGGTGCAGTATGCTGAAAATTACTCAATACCAGCGGACGTCGGTATAGAGGCTGGGACAATGATCTTTCCCGGCGATTTAAGATAACATGAGTCTTTATCGGTGGTTAGAAATCACCTTTTAAGATGAACCTGAGTCTTTCATGGCGGTTAGTAAACATCGGGAAAGAGTAGAGTATAATAGTTTCCTGCGGTTACGAACCGCTAGATAACGTTTGAATTACTTTCATGCCGGTTGCTAACCGCCGATACAAGTTATTTTCTTGATCTTTCTGGTGGTTATTGGCCGCCGGCAATGGTACCCGGCGGATACGTAACCGCCGGAATAACTCTTTTTTGGCGGTGAGATTGCCCACGGTTTTTTATCAGCTGGAATTTTTTTCCCAACAATTATAACCGCCGACGAGTGAAAATCCACCGGGACAAACTGATTTTCCTGTAGTGGTAGACATATTTGTATTTAAAATATAAAATGCGTATAAAGAGTAAGAGTCATACATAAAGTGGTTTGTCTGTCTACGGAGGGCCGCTCCACAGATCCCAGACAAACTTTTGGGCCGACTTATGACAAGTGTAAGGGTACAAACTTTTGAATTCAATAACACATTCTCCCAATCCTCAAAATATAATGATTACTGAGTTTTCAATATTTAATAAAACACTAAAATTTTTTCCATGAACCTCATAATATTGAGGATATTTTGTAATGGAACACGAGACATCATACGGGTCGGCTGTACAATGCGATAAACCACACCGACTGTATATGGCGCGTTTGTTAAGTTGTAATTGATTTTCAAGTGAATGAAATGAAAACAAGAAAGAATGAGTAGGAAATGAATAATAAATTTCTTTGATGTGTTAATTTAACTGTCAATTATCAGATTTAGAAATGAATTTTAACATAGTTGATGCGTGTTTACTAACGCTCAATGGCAAAACATTATTATTTACTGATCAAACATCCTTGCAAAATAAATTGTTAGCCACACACGTCATTATTTTGTTTAATGAAAAATGTATTTATAATAAAATTTTGGATAATTTATTGTTAAAAAAATGATTCAACGATTCTTCAAGTAAATAAATATATTTTGACATTTTAAAGTCTAAAAAATATGATATATTCTATAATCAATTTAGTACAAAGATCTTCATAAATATTTTAACTAATTGAATTCATCACTCTAAAATCAAGTTGTTAGGTTTGCACATACTAAGCTTTTTGTTTGTGATTAGTACATACTTTTACTCTGTACTTTAAAATATAAAATAGTTACTTAAAGTAAATAGTACGTGCTTTTTGTATATAACTCTATCACATTTTATATTTATCATTTTAACAAGAAAGTTATAGGTGACTGATAAAATGAGGTGTTACTCATACATTACTCTGACTATGAAATCTCACAACCATCTATTCTTTAAATTTTAACTATGTTGTATGAATTTGTGTAAGTAATACATCTCTTTGTCAACTAAATTATTTACCTGTCTTGTTAGTTATTTTTTCAAGGTGGATCTGGTTAACTTAGATGAAAGATCATAAGTCCCATCTTGCATGATTATAGTGTCCACTGTAATATGCGCGCGGAGTTAGCCACAAAAGGTAACACCGCAGACGGAAAACAGTCCATAACTATTTTGGGTGAAATTTGAAGCAGATAAACAGAAGAATAAAAATTTAGTTAATTAATTAATTAATTAATTGAGGATATAACTTATAAGGGACGGGAATACAAGTGGATGGTCCAAAATCAAAGACACTAATTGACAGCAAACTTAATTGAAATCCAAACATGAAAAACCAAAATCTCTAATTTCTGCATAGTTATGAACCTAACCCCGTAACCCTCGTTGGATCCCTCATTTACTTTCCCTCTTTCTCTTTTCTTTCTTTCTCTTGATTTCCTTAATCAATTCATCAAACAAACAAAAACCAAACACCCTTAAGCGAAGATTAATGCTTCCTCCTCCTCTGTTCCTGTGATGGGTTGCGCCGTTTCGAAGTTGGAGGCAGAGGAGGGAGGCAAATTCAACACCACCCATAGTGACAAACACTCGTGTTCCTTTTCATCAGAGACAAAGCAGCTGATTGACGATGGCGGTCATGACGATGATTCTCCAGATAACGTTACTACCCCAAAGAGAAACAATATTGGGTTGCTTAGAGTACATGCTCTGGAGTTGATGAGGATGAAGCGTGGTGGGTCTGAAGAGAAGAAGGAGAAAGAGGGAGGGTTTTGGAGAAAGAGATTGGTGAAAGAAAAAGATCAATGTAAAGCAGAAGAGGTTGCGTTAGCATTGAAAGAGAAGGGAGAAGAGAGTGTTGTTGTAATTGAAGACCATGATCATAATGAGTTGTTGTCTGATGATGGATATAGCATGATATATCCTGGTGGATCCCCAAGTTTTAGAGAGTATTGTGTCCCCGGAATATCTGTCTTAAGCAGAAGCAGCACCAGTAGCAGCATCGAAGGTGAGACTCAGTCCTGGAAACATATCCAAAGTTGTTTTGATAAACACGAGGGGTTATTGAATTTAATCCGAATTCTCACCTTTGAAGAGATTCTTATACCTCATTTATTTACATAATTGAAAAATGATACAACATCCCGTGTCATTGAAAATGACATGCTTGAAAAACTAGAGAGAATCCTAATCTAAAATCTTTTTAATGATTTAAGTACAATGTGCAGTCAATGGTGATGGATCAATGGACACCAAGTCAGAAAAGGAGCCAACTTTGCATACTGTCATGGTAATTTGCTTCTTCATTTCAGTATTTCCACATACTCAAGAGTTTCTTTTTAGTTTCAAAACCTACACGAGCATCTTTTAATTGTAACTATAGTCATCAATATAAGTCAACCGTATAATTTTTCCTAAAATACCCTCAATTTTTTTGCTTACAAATTGTAACTGGTGTACATCGATGTTTGAAAATTCATATCATTTCATATCGCTGAAATTTTAAAAAGTTGAATAAAGATATAGTGAGATTTTAATTAGAGAAAGACATTTCACATTAAATCACTAAAGAGGAGAGAATTTTTCGTACTATAACTATAAGAGAGACTAGCCTAATATATTCAATGATTTATTAGGTGAATGGTAATAAATTAAGGTTTTCTTTTGCAGGGATCGGAGACTGAAACAGGGAAGAAAGAGAGAAGGGGAAAGGGATTCATGAATGTGTTGTACAGAAACAGGAGCAGGAAAGGAGGAGTTAGAAGCTTTTTGAATATTGCATGGCGTAGCCCTCCTCCTTCTCATGACCGTTCCCAACAACTAGTTGGAAAATCTGCCGCTTCATAGATTACTCCTCTCTTTTTCTTGTAAATTATGTCTAGAATTCCTTTTTTTTTTTTTAATTTTACAATTACCATCCCATGTCAATCTTATTTATTAATGTAAATTTAGTTGTTTATAGGATGAGGTTTTGGATCCTTGAGTATGAACTTCAACCCAATTGTTGATAATAGAGTTGTGTTATGCTAAAAACGGTTACGTCAATCATCTATTTAATGACACCTATATAAATATATAAATGAATGACTGTGACATTTCACTCACGTCTAACCATTATATCTGGCATTTCTCATAACCTATTGGTTTTATTTTCCATTTTGCAAACAAAAGTTCTTTGCATGAATTACATTATCAGTATTTTTTTCCTGTTTTTGTTCACTTTTATAGTTTCACATTTGCAAAACTAACTGCTCATTTTTGTTTCACTGTTTGATTCACAAGCTGATCAGAAATTATTAGTTTTTTTTTAAAGGAAAATCATATATGAAACTACTCCAAGAAACAAAAGTCTTCTACAATGGGTAGCACCAACCCAACAAGAAGAAGATAATTCAGAAATTACAAAGCAAGCAAGCCTATCTGCTATCGAATTACAAACGCGAGACACATGCTTCACAATACAACTAGGATGGAAACTAAGAGCCGATTTAATAGCTTGGATAACATTTCATGTTGCTACTGAAAACTCTACTGTGAGGTGGCGTGGTATCTTTCCTCCACGCAGGGATCCTGGGGGTGGTTTTCTCGTCAAAGAGCCTCCGATGACTAAGTCAATATCCTTGAGAAAATTTGGTAGAGTTTTCCTTAGGAGAAAGTTTCATGTCTTACCTTGTCTATAGAGGGGATATTTATACTTGGCCTTGGGAGAGGGATACATGTCGAATAAGCTTCGGGCGAGGTGACGACCTTTGTTGAAATGACAAAATGGGGACGTCATTGAACGCTTTTGTCCCCCGAGTTGACATGCATTAAATGTTGATTTGTCTTTAGTCCTTTCAGTCATTAAATGTCGATACTTCATTATGACGATTTGAAGTCGTTTGGTGCCTATTGTAAATGGGAAACGCCACATGGCGCGCTACTTTCGATGATGCCTATCATTGGGCTAGTCGAGCTCCTGCTTCAGACATTCCCTTTGGAGCCTCCTAGTTCACATTGATTGATGTTTCCCAAGCTCCTTTGGAGGTTGACCCGGTTAGGTCGGTTCCTTCTATTTTTGGAGCTCAAATCTCCAATTCCTCTTAGAGTTTAAGTAGAAACGGTTGTCGTGGTATGCCACGTGGTGCTGTGTCATTGGTAGTCCAAGAATCCACATAGTAGTTACTTCTAGTTGAAGATTTGGTGGGTTTCATCCACCCAGATCTGAAGACTCATTTGTAGGCACATGCGTGGCCTTTTTCTCTTCAATCTTTATTGTCGGTTTCATTCTAGGGGAGGTAATGAAGATCATGTGCGGATGCATGAGGGGGGGGGGGGGAACGCCGCGACCCTTGACCCTTCAATGTCTCTTGTCGTTTCTTCAAATTCATGTCGCTTGAGCTCCCCTCATTCCCCCACGATTGGATGTCATCCAGACAGTTGGATCGATGCAACGATCCTGATTGGTCACATGAGTTTTGGATTATAAATAAGTGGTCCTTCCCTTCCTTTTCCCTCTAACATTTATGCCTCTGAAAGACTCTGAAACCCCTTCTTTTGAAAATCCTTCACCTAGTAGAGACATGAGTTACCGTTCACAATCGACGACCTTTCTTTCTTCATCATCCGTCCTCGCCGCTATCCCGTTCTCCTTTAAGGTGTGGTCGCACCTCCTGCTAACTTGACCTTGTACATTCCTTCTCATTACCTTGGAAGAGGCCTTGCAAGTCATTTGTTCCCTATGTTACCATTCGTTCCTCGTCGTTGGTTCACAGTGGTAAGTCATTTTCCCCTTATCTATGTCTTTTCTTTTATCTTATTTGTCTCCTTGATTTTTATCGCGCTTGAGGGTTCCGCGGGGAGGGTGGGTGCGTAAACTGTATGGACTGTGTTGCCGTGTAGTCTAAAAAGGACGATTGATGGGGGGCGCTGATATTCCCTCCTCCTTGTTCAAAGATGACTTCGGCAGGATTCAGAGGGCTTACCTTTTGGAATTATGTCCACAAAGTATGGTATGATAATTATTTATGAGTAAATACATTTATGTATTCTTGAATTTTATGAATAAATGAAAGTTTTCTTTAATTAAAGTGTGTTTTAAGTCTTGAAACTATTATCAACGAAAGTAGAATAAAGACTGAGTGATCTTCCAGACAAACTCTTCTGAGATAGTTCAGAATGTTAGTCGCATTCTTAGGATCCACTGGATAATTGAATCCAATTACGACTGTTAGATTAAATCAAAGGATGCCAGTCTCAGGGCATGGGAGTGGAGATTCTGATGATTGTCCTAGATATTTTATGGAACATGTTGAATAGACCGGTAACTAATTAGTTTAGAGCAAAGTCATTTATCTAACTCTATATCTAATTGTTACAAGTTAAAGAGTATTTTCATAATTATTTGAATTCTGAGGTGAATACGGAACTTGACATAGTTACGCATTATCTTTGATTCGTCAAAGGAGTGAGTTCAAATTTTAAGACAATACCTCGGCTTTCAGGACCGTGATTCAACTATGTTAGAGTTGCGTGATTCATAGATGTGAAATTCGTGGCAAGATTGTAAAAGCAACAATATCATCTTATACTTTATTGATGAGTGTGTGAATAAATAAACTGGGCCTGATACTCAATGACATGAGTCATTGAATAAGACATGCTGAACTATACGAAACACTTTATATATATGTCTTTCTTATTCACAGTCAATAAATGAGTTAAAAAATAGTAACTAGATGGGTAAAATGATAATTTTACATCACACTCTTGTTGCTGATATTCATCAAAGGTGATATCATAAAATACTCTGTGGAGCATGAAATATAAGTGTTTATTTGCACCAACAGAAAATATAGTGCGCATAAATCGATAGTTCATTTGACATCGGGCCTATAGTGAAGTCGTATGATATCGTGATTGAATAAGTCAGAAATTTATGGAGATAAATTAGGCGGGTATTTGAATCTTATAGTTTTATTCATGTGGGTTCATTCAGTCTCAGAAGTAACTTATAAGGACAAGAATAAGAAATAACGTCAGTTGTACAAAAAACGTGTTTTGGACCAATATATACTTCCTGAGCCCATACGAGATGGGTGTCAACACTATATTAGTGAAGACCAAAATTAATGTTCAAATTAATTATTTTGTTATTTCTAATTATTGGATAATTATTAAATAAAATAAATTAATTAATTAACTGATAAAGATCAATTTAATTCATCAATTTAGACAAATAAATTTGGACACAATTTTGGCTCCAAGGGAAAAAGTGAAAATCGCATATAAGTGTATATGGAGAGGGGAATTTCAGTTTTTGACAAATAGGGGTCTATGAGTAAATTTCATAATTAAATATAAAAGGGATTGCATTAGATTACATCTTTAAGTGTGTCAATTAGAGCAGAAATAGTTTCTCTCACGCTCCCTAAACTATTTGGCGGGATCTATTTTTTTGTTTTTGTTTTTTTTCTTCCAAAGTTATTTTGAGAGCCAACACCCAATTCCTACACAAATCCTTGAGAGATACACTTTTGACGCTAACGAGTGATTGTCAGTGTAAGGATCAATTAAAAGCTCTGCGTCAGGAGCGAAGAACGCATGATAGAGAATTAGATCCCACCAAATCAGAATTTCTCCATTAATAGAAAATGTATAAATTGTTTATATCTCTTCTCGATATATTTATACTGTTATGCATATTCATTGCTTTGGTTTTTTGTTTAATACGATTAAAAATTTGCATGATTTTTTTTATATTTACCATGGATTTGTCATGGTTCAATTTTTGATATTTACCATGAATTTGTGATGGTTCAATTATTTTTCTACAAAATCTAAAACTAGATCCAACAATTTACTGGTCGTCGCAGCGCGTGCCCAGCGGAAGCGCGAAGGCGTGTGGCTTTTTAATAAAAATGAATATTTTAATAAAACAAAATTTGCGCAAACGCCACGATAACCAAATAAAAATGTTTATTAAAAATTATTTTTCAATAAGTCAAGATTCATTATATATTTATAAGTTAAATCTACAACATACAAGATTAGGAATAATATACCTTTTGTAGTCTATATGAAGTGTCCATGCAAAAATCGATTGATCCTCCGTTCCCACGAAATCGTTTCAACGATCAGTAGACTCTGAGTTCCACATCAAGATCTACCAAGTCAATCCTTAACTCACTAGAATGTGTGTAGACAGGTAGAATATTACAAGACACTTTTTATGTATCTAGATGTTCTCAACACATGAGATCTAGAGATTTACTGAGAAGGACTTTAGTGAGATGATTCTCTAAAAGAACGTGAAGATTATTCTTTTGGAGATTTGATTAACGTTTAACCACCGAATAAAATCTCTGTGACACCAATCATGTTCTCAATTCAAGTCTTAATTGACGAACTGATGATCTGATCAATTGATTCTCTCTTCTTCATTCAACAACCCAGGACAATAGAATAATATCTGTATATATTCTAGATAATGGCGTATCAAAGTTTTAGAGATAAACTGAAATAATATTTAAGTGTAAACTTACCAATTACAGTGGGACCCACTAGAATTATGCACAACTGTAGTGCCGAGACTCCAGCGCGTCGGGCTCTGGGCAGCATGGGTCTTATGATGGCCAGAAGCGCAAAGTTCCAATGCCTCCAAAGGGGGCCGAACAGCCTAAGGCCCAGGCCTGAGCTCAGAATGAAGTAGCCAGGGTGATGGATTGAATGTCTAAGCACATTGATCTTAAAAGGGAAATTTCCCTTCTCGAGGAGTGCACCGTTGATGTAAGTTCCAGCTTAGACTTATACCTTATTCTTTTGCCTCCATCTAGTTTGTGACTTATCTTCTCCTTTCTTTCGCGGACCCTGACCTTCAATGTGGTAATGTTGGCGCATTTCGACCACTGCAAATACTAGGTACATGAGCCTATTCGGGTATCCTCTTGGGCGGAAGCTATTCTGGACGAGAGGACTAAGGATTTCTACTCTCCCCGCACACCTATCACAAGGTCCAGTAGGAGGTTAGGGGGTTGAGGGGCCTCGAAGGGAGCTCGCATGACCTGAGTGGGAGTTAGGTTGTACTAAGGGTGAGGCTGGCCAGACTGTTAACTCTTGTAAGGAACTGGAGGCTCGACTCTCTGATTAGGAGAAGTCCGTCTCTGATTTTCAGCAGCAAGAGAACATCCTGAAGGACAAGAATCAGCTCTTAGAGGGTAAGCTTTCTCGAGGTATTCATTCCCAAACCTAAGTAGAGAATAGGGAAAGGGAAGCTCAGTGAAAGCCTGACTTGGCATAAACGCAATCAAAGGAGAGTCACAACTGATGGACCGAAGGTCATGCTAAGGTGATGGAAGACTTCAAGGTATCGCCAGAGTATTAAACGGGCCTCCTTACGGAGTTCACCTCAGGTTATGAGAGCTGTCATGATGACATCGTCAACACCCATCCTGAGTGGGACTTGAGTTTCCTCAATTGCCCGCTTCATCCTCCACCCACTCCTGTACAATTATCTTACGAGTGGCTAATGGTCCCTGGTACTCGAGAGACTTAGAAAGTTGTTGGGACATTGCGCTCTCCCCTTATTTGTCCAGATGTCCTTAGGTCTCCACTGTTTTTTGAATTAAAGATTGACATGACACACTGTAGTGCCACACGACATTATAGTGGTGCGTGGGACTGTGTAGCACCTCACGACACTATAATAGTTCACGAGTGGCACTGTAGTGTGGCGTAGACTGCAGTTGCAAATTTATAAATAGTTTATTTTTTTATGTAAACCCTAAAACCTAATGAGCCTTAACATAGAATATATATATATATATATATATTATTCTATTAGGATCATTGAATCAAACTGCGTGATTAATTATTAATCAAAGGCTCTGCGAATTCTTAAATTCTCTCTAAGAGGTCTGTCTAAAAAAGTTCTTCTTCAAATCTCTAGATCCCATGTGTTGAGTACATCTAGAGACATAAAAGTATTCTTGAATTATCCTACATGCCCACACACGTCCTAGTGCCTGAGAATTGGTTAAAGGATTGGTTCCACACTGTCGGCAATTTCAGCGGCAGAATCATCGCTAGAAAAAATGGCGACAGCGGCGGCGACACTGGGGGTGTCCCGCTACCACCGCCGACGGCAATCCCTGTGATTATAACCCTAATCCTATCTTTTATATTTTAATTTTAAAATTAATGTAATATTAAAAATTAGTATTTATTTTAATCTTTTGAAAATTAAAATTAATTGATTAATTGAGTTTGACCCAAGTTTGATGAGTGATCAAATTATTTTATGACTAATCAAATTTAATTAATTTTAAAAAGATAATTAATGTGATTATTTAATTATAAAAATAGTGTATTCAAATTAAAATGGTTCTGATCAAAACTTGAAGATTATGAAGATGGACCTTTAATGGAAAATGAGCATTTTTGAAAATATGTATTTTTGAAGTCCCCTTTATAATTATTTCTATTTTTTTCAAATGTTGTAAATTTAGAAATACCCAATAGTCACTCGGTTCATCATCTATTTATTTATTTGTTTAAATAAATGTTTTTTATTTGTTTAAATAAATATTTATTGATTTCATTAATAACACGATCATGCATTAGTCGATCGTATTCCATACATGAAACACTACACAGTTTTATTTAATCATGAATCTCGTTAGTAGAAACATGATTTATTACGATTGTCCTAATGTGTTTATATGAATTACTTTGCGAAATCAATTGCATGTAAACTACTAAGTTTTAAATTTATTAAACTTGGTAATCGCACAACTTTAAAGGCATACGTTTAGTTAGGCCTTTAGGATAACTAACTTTATTAAAAATATTTTATTAAAGTTTGATGAATGTAATTAATTAGTTATTCTAAGTTCACCTAATTTGTCTTAGGCAATTTAGAAGGTTCAATGAACTTAGACCAATTAGATTAGATTAATAATTAATTTTATATTCATAGGATTATTTTAACTTGTAATTAATTTAAAATTAATTGATTAGTTAAAGAGAAACACATTAATTACAAAATAATGAGTGAGAGAAGGTTCACATGTCAATGTAACCTATAGTCTCCATTATTAGTACAACAATGTGAGAGATGGTGAGGGCCTCGAAACGGCTTTGTTTTCATCCCCCTAAGGAAGGTTATGAACTGTATCAATATCAAGGTTGGTTTTTTATGAAGATATGACTAAGTGATGTATTTTAGACTTGACTAACCCTAAGGCGGTATTTTCTAAATTAAGTCATGGAATCTGAAATAATGAGTTATACTCACAAAGTCACAATTAAGCTTTAAGTGGATAATTGTGACTTGACCAAATAAATGATACCTTATTATTAAAAGAGAAAATATGAGATATTTTTACTTCTAATTAATAATGATGAGAATGTCTCATAGACGGTTTAAAATTAATATGGTCGGCCCTAAGGTGACACATTAATTGTTAGGTTATCTTATCCTGAATTAGTAATTGTTAAGTTTATGTGTTTGATATGTTACATTTATGTTTTACATTTGATTTTTAAATTTTTTTATATTTATTTCAATTATATTGAATGATGTATGTCTTTTGAGTTATTATTATGTCTACCATATGTAACTCTATTATTACTTTACTTGCACTCAAAAAATTGAATGGTGATAACTTCATAAGATGAAAATCTAATTGGAATTCGATGCTTATATGTGAGAATCACATATTTGTTCTTATTGAGTAATGTCCCGAGGAGCCCGCTGCCAATACCCTTAAAAACATTTGAGACAAATTTGATGCTTGGATTCAGTCCAACAACAAAGCTAAGTGTTACATGCCTGTGAGCATGGATGATGTTCTCAGAACAAAACATGAAAGCATGGAAACTGCTTATGAGATTATGGAATCTCTACAAGCGATGTTTGCGCAGTAATCTGATCAAAGTCATCATGAAGCTACTAGGAGTTACATGACCACTAAGATGAAGAAAGATACTTCTATGCGTGAACATGTTTTGAACATGATCAACATAATGCACGTGGTAGAAGTACATGGGGTTATCATTGATGAGTGAACTCAAGTTAGCATTATACTTGAATTGTTCACACCTGCTTTTTCTGCGTTCGCTACCAACTATGTTATGAACAAGTTACAATTTAACATGACCCAATAGTTGAATAAACTTTAAAATTTTGTGTCACTTAATAATAGTATGACCAAAGAAGGCGAGGCAAATGTTGCTGAACAAAATCCTTCTTCTACTGTTGTTACTAGTAATAAAAGGAAGAAGAACGATGGTAAGGGAGAGAATAAGAATAAGAAAGGAAAGAAAGACAAGAGATCACCTGAGGCTAAGAATAATAAGAAAGACAACAACTCTAAGAAGGAAGAACCAAGGGAAACCATTGTGGATTTGAAGGTCACTAGAAGAGAAACTGTAACAAGTATCTCTCTGAACTGAAAAAGAAAGGTAAATATGATTTACTTGTACTTGAAGCCTGTTTAGTGGAATGTGATTTGTCATCCTAGATCATCGATTCAGAAGCCACTAACCATGTATGTTCTTCTTTGTAGATGTTTGATTCGTCAATGGAGCTTGCTGATGGCGAGGTGATAATGTGAGTTGACAGTGGTGCGCTTGTATCATCGAAAGCATTGAGGACATCCCTTTTAAATTTTAGAAATAATTATCTTGTTTTGAACAATATTTATTTTATTCATGGATTTTCTAAAAGTTTTGACAATTCTTTTGATAATAATATATTAATTATTCTAAGAATGGATTCGATATATGTCATGCAAAAGTTTCAAACAGACTGTATATATTTAAACCAACTGAACGAGCATTAAATATTTAGAATTATTTAAAGTAGCAAATTCAAAAGGTAACAAACGACAAAAAGTTTCTCAAGAAGATGATACGTATCTATGGTATCTTAGGTTGTGACATATTAATCTAAACAGAATAAACCGATTAATAAAGCATGGTTCTTTGAGAGAACTAAAAATTGAAACTCTTCTAGTTTATGAATCTTATCTAGAAGGTAAAATGACCAAGAGACCTTTCTCTGGAAATGACTAGATAGCCAAAGAACCACTTGAGCTAATACATAGTGATGTTTGTGACCGATCAATGTACAAGATAGAGGTGGATACAATTATTTCATCACTTTTATTGATGATTACTCTAGATATGGTTACACTTACCTAATGCACAGAATGTCTGAAACTTTTGAAAAGTTTAAAGATTTCAAAGCTGAAGCTGAAAAGCAATTAGGTAAATCTTTGAAAACACTTTGATCAGGTCGAGGTGGTGAATACTTGGATTTAGCATTCAAGGATTACCTGTTGTAGTATGACATTCTATCCCAACTTACAACAGCTAAAATGCCACAGTAAAATGGTGTTTCAAAAAGGAGAAATCGAACCTTACTGGATATGGATAGTTCGATGTTAAGCTACTTATCACTACCACTCTTATTATGGGGATATGCACATCAAATGGCAACCTACATTTTGAATATAGTTCCTTCTAAGTTTGTAAGCAAGAAACCTTTAGAGTTATAGAATGACTCCAAACCTAGTTTACATCATTTCCATATATGGGGGTGTCCGGCTCACGTTCTTAGACCTAAGACTGAAAAGTTAGACTCGAGGTCTGAAGTGTGTATATTTGTTGGCTATGCTCTAGAAATAAGAGCTGGGTACTTTTATAGTCATAAGGATCAAAAAGTGTTTATATCGACAAATATTACTTTCCTCGAACATGACTATATGGAAAACTACAAATGTCGGAGCAAAGTAGTTCTCGAAGAACTAGCATCTGATGAGATCAGACCATATTCATCATTAACTGATAAAAGACAAATCATAGAAACCATTGTTCATGTTCAGAAAACCCCAGTGCAACATCATAGTGTGTGGTTTATAAGACAACCTATTCTCTATGAACTCGAGGCACATGTCCTAGTGTCAGACACTGATAATGACCATCCATTAACCTTTATAGAGGCAATGGAAGATCCTGAAAAGGAGAAATGGCAAGATGCCATGAACCAAGAATGAAATCAATGTATTCCAATTTTGTCTATGAACTTGTAGATCTACCTAAAGAAGTTAGGTCTATTGGATGTAAATGAATCTTCAAGAAGAAAAGAGGTGCAGATGAAAAAATAGAGACTTTCAAGGCATGACTAGTAGCCAAATGCTACACTCAAAGGGATGGAGTCCATTACGAAGAGACATTCTCTCTCATTGTCATGCTAAAATCTATTCACATTCTTTTATCCATAGCCACTAGTTTATACTATTATTTATGATAAATGTATGTCAAGATAGCATTTTTGAATGGCTCTCTTGAAGAAAACATCTGTATGATGCAACCAAAAGGGTTCGTGAAAAAGGCACATGATTAGAAAGTATGCAAGTTGCTGAAATCCATTTATGGATTAAAGCAAGTATCAAGATCATGGAATCTTACTTTTGATGATATTATTAAATCATAAGGCTTCAAACAAAATGTTGACAATGTTTGCGTTTATAGATAGATCAAATATAAGATCGTGATTTTCTTAGTTCTTTATGTAAACGATATTTTACTTATTGAGGATGATGTAGAAACTTTGTCGAAAGTAAATAAGTGGTTAGCTGAGAAATTCTAAATGAAAGATTTGGGGGAGACGAACTATGTTGTAGGAGTCCAAATCCTAAGGGAAAGAAAGAACACGCTCTTGGCACTTTCTCAGGCATCTTCTATGAAAAATTCAAGAAATATCAATTATTAACCAGACATGGAATATCATTTTCAAATAGCAGTGTCCTAAGACACCTAAAGAGGAAGAGGATATGAGAAACGTTCCTTATGCATCAGCAGTTGGGAGTCTCATATATGTCATGTTGTGTAGGAGACCAGAAATCTGTTATGCAATAGGAATTGTCAGTCGTTATCAATCCTGGTTTTGAACACTGGATTGTGATAAAGCACATTCTCAAGTATCTCCAGAGAATGAAAATTATATGTTTGTTTATTCACGTGGAGACCTGAATCTCACTGGATATACTGATTGAGAATCAGATAAGGATAGTCGAAAGTCAACGTCTGGATCGCCCACCGATGAGATGTGACTGTTATGAAGATAACGTCAGATCAAAACCTGGTTGATCCTTCTACCAAGACACTTCCTGCGAAGTCTTTTGAGGGTCATGTGAGAAATATGTGGTTGAAAGAGTAAGTGGGAGATTATTGAGAATAGTACCCTCAAAATAGGTGTAAAGACATTTTTAATTTGAAATGAATAAAATTACATTTTTCTTATAATTGTCTTTTTAAATTATTATTGAATAATTTGTATAAATATTTGAAAATTTCATATTCACTAATGGGACTATGATTTTATATTAGAACGATAGGATTAAGCATAGATAATAAATAAAGTAGCCCGCAACATATTAAATTATAAAATCTTTAACAAATAGTTACCAATATGGTTCGCTAAGAATCTTGAATGTAAGTGATCAAGATTCAGATTACTGATGTGGTTAGACATATTATTGAATGTACTTTATATAATTAGATTATATAGGACATGACCGATATAGATTAATATATTTATTAACTTACTGTTTATCATAAAAATTTAATACATATCAATCTGATGATCATATGTGGATCAGTCTAAATCCTGAGTCGTTATGAAGTCTTATACAAGTCTACTGGATCTTTTGATTCACTCGTTAAGCTTTGTTTGTAAAATAGAATAGTTTATTTTAGAGATTCAGTGATATAAATAGCTGGGAACATATTCTTACATGATTTGGAATCCAAGCTTTCTCAACGGGTCGTATATTGGCTCCCTTAAGTATTAATTCTTGAGCTGAATGATTATTGAGTTCAAATTTATAATACAGTTATAAATTGACCATTCACTAGTGAATTAATATTACTTGAGAATCAAGAGATAATTAGAAGTGTGAAAATGTAATTTTGACCAACTTTAATTTACGAACCAATAATTAGAGGACAAAACTACATGAAATGATTATATCAATGGACTACACGAGATTATTCCGTAAATATATTCTGCAATTACTTATTGTTCAATTCCATATTTATAGTGGAGTAATAATGAAATTAATAAATAAGATTATTTAATTGAAAAGTTTAATTAATAATTTGGTTTATTAAAACTTAGAATTATGGGTCCATGGTCTCCGAATCACCTCTGTACTATACAGTTTAGGTTGTGAATGTTTCAGGACATAATAAAATGAGTAGCTTGCGAAATGAATTAAATTCCTAGGGCAAGTATATAATTTTGATATAATTATGTGAAATTAATTGAATCGGTTAGTTTTATATTAATCGATAAGTGAAACAGTATATTTGATTTATGAGATAATAATTTGAATTTGAATTAAATAATTTGTTAATTTTGAACTAACAGATAAGTTAGTTGAGAGGTGTGATCAAATAAGTTAATTTTGAATTAACTGATATACAGATATATCTAATTAAAATAAATAATAAATTTAAAAAAATTGTCACGTGGAATGTTGGACTGCCATATGTCAATTATTATTTTTGAATCACAAATTGACATGACACATTGTAGTGCCATATGGCACTATAGTGGCACGTAACACATTATAGTGTCATGCGGCACCGCATTGTGGTGCAGACTGGAGTGGATCTCACTGTAGTGACACATTTATACATAATTATTATTTTATATAAACCCTATAACCTAATGAGCCTTAACCTAAATATATATATATATATTATTCTATTGGCATCATGAAGCAATATGTGTGATTAGTTGTTAATGAAAGCTTATGTGAATTCTCCAATTCTCTCTCAGAGCTTTGTCTCAAAAAGTCAGTCTCCTAATATCTGGATCTCATTTGTTGAGTACATTTAGAGATGAAAAATTATTCTTGAATTTTTCTACGTGCCCATACACGTCTTAGTGTGTTCGTAGATTGGTTCAAAAGATCCTGGTGTGGATCCCACAGTCTGTTGTTCGTGGAATCCCAAGTTCATTATTAGCGATGAAACTTGATAGACTACAAGAGGTATAACTTCTTTCTTTGAATGTCTATGATTTAATATATAGATATATAACGGATCCGATGAGAAAAATTATTTTTCGTTTAAAATTATTTTTTGGAACTTGTGGGATCGCAATTGTTTTGTGATCGATAAATTTTTTTAAACTAAATGCCATCGCTGCACGCACCACGATTCCAAAAATGTGGAGGAGACTCCCTTGAAGTATAGATGGATGGCCTACCGAGGATGACTTTGTACACCTCATTGTACTCTTACCACCGTGAACTCCAATAGGTTGGTGGTGAGCTGCGGGGTCGTGTACCGAGGGTCACAGGGAGCTCCCTTCGGGGATGATCTCATGTCCGCCAAATCCTACCAAGGGGGTTGAGCATGGACGGTGCTATTTAGGGTCTAATCCCATCTACAAGAAGGCTGAATAGTTTAGGATGTAGGTTGAGCTCCCTTCGTCTACCAGGGTTTGCCAGATTTTAATGTTTGTGATCACTGGGGAAACCACTAGCGCATCTGCATGCGGTTGATGAGTCTGTTGGGCCTCATCCTCGATGAACGTGATTGCATGTTCTGCCTTGGCTTGACTTGGTCGTGGGAGGACACTGAAAACCACTGGATGTCTCACCTCTTGAGCATATGCCATCCTCTTCTGGTTGGAGTCTGGATCGCTTGGTCCCGCAAATATCATCTTGATTTCCCGCATGGAGATGCGAGGTTGGTCAGCTCTTTACTCGGGTTGCCCTTCCACCCTTGTCTCTTACTTAGGAGGGTTGTTGTCACCCCATTTCCTACGACCGGTCACGGATTCCTTGAGGTACCCCTTCTGGATCAGGGCCTCAATCTACTCACGAAGGTCAAAGCATCCTTCCATGCCCGGGATCCCTTGGATAGCGGCAGTACTTGATGGTATCCTTCTTCTCCTCAAGCGTCCTTATCACTCAGGGCTGCTTCAACAGGCTCTTGTCCTTGATGACGTTGAAACTTTCCTCCCGCCTGGCTGTGATGAGGGTGTAGGTGATGAACTAATTGGCAATGGGATTCTTCCCATCGCGTCAGCCAGTGAGATGCATGCATATCTCAGATGATGTAGGTTTAGGGTCAGAGGGTCTGGAAGGACGAGCTTGTTTATCGTCCTGCAATTCTTTCCCCTTTTGGGAGTTCCCGACGCTTAGCCTCTCCAGTCCTTTCTCGGCCAAGATCACATTCTCAGCACTTACGTACTTCGGATCCTAGTTTTGAGCTCTGCAAGAGAGACATGATCATGTTTGGCCATTGACCACATCATCTTGGAATAAGTGATCCCACTCCTCAGTGCGGCCACTATCATGTCCTCTCTGGCATTATCAACCTGCACAGATTCTAGGTTAAAATGATTCATATAGTCTTTCAACGACTCTTTAGGTCGCTGCTTCACTATCATCAAGTAGGAGGCTGGCCTATTTCCTCCCTTCCTCCCAAAAATTGCCCCGTGAACAACTGGGAGAGCTCGGCGAACAAATGAATGGAGTTTAGCTTTAACTGCCTTATCCATTTTTGGGCGGGTCCGCTGAGTGTCAAGCAGAATAGTTTACACGTCAAAGGTTCTGGGATGTGGTGTAGGTCCATCCACACCTTGAAAATTTCTAGGTATGAAACGGGTCCTTGGTCCTATCGTAATGGGTGATTGGGGGCATCTTATACTTTAGGGGAAGTTCATCCCACTAGATTTTCGTTGAAAAGGGAGACATGGTCGGCCTCATAAGGGTCTCGATGGAGGCCTCGACAGTTTACCCACATTCACTTCTTAGCTCCTCTACCTGCAGCTAGAGCTTTTGTATCTTGATCCATGATCCCGAGCTTTCACCAGTCTGGTTTGTTACCTCCGTGTCCCTAACGGTTTTTGTTGAACGATCCTCCCCGCCTTTAGTTCGTTCTTCCAAGTCGGGGGCCGTCTTGCCTTTTCCCAAGTGGTCATCCTTCTTTGCTCCATTATTATGGGACGAACCGGCCGGTGATTCCTTTTGCTACTGGAGGTAGTGTCCTTAAGTAACTAGGAAGAGCCTTGCTGGAAGGAGGCTGCGAAAATATTGGTGAGGGTCATCACTTCTCTTGTCATTTTCCAGACCGCCTTGGAGAGAGAACTCATCGAATCTTTCTTTTTCTATAGTGTGACCAAAACGGCAATGAGAGGTACTTCTCTTGGCGAAGTGGAGGGTGGTTCCTCATTTTCTACTTCTAACTCATTATGAATTTCGTGAGAAAAGGATGCCAGGCTCATTATGACTTTGCGAAGTCAGTTACTTTAAGTGTTTGGAAGGGGAAAGACGACTTTGTTGTCGTTCCCACAAACATCGTTAAATGTTGTTACTAAAAATCTCTGCCGTGAGGTGGCGTGTTATCTCTCCTCCATAGAAGGATCCTCTCTACCTGAAATATGCACGACACAAAGGAAGAACACTAAAGACGAAGAAAACTGGGGTAGTTTCCTCGTCGAAGAGCCTCTGATGCCTAAATCAATATCTTAGATAAATTTTGGCATAGTTTCCCTTAGGAGAAATTTGTGTACCTTACACTGTCTACAAATGGGGTATGTATAGCTGGACTTGGGAGAGGGATGCACATCAAATAACCTCCAAGTGAGGTGATGACCTTTGTTGACATTGTTGGAATATGTATATAAAATAGCGTGTAATAACTATTTATTTGTATTAGTTATTTCTCAGACATTAGTATTATTGAAGTTTTATGAATAAATTGAAAGTTTTATTTTAAATTAAAGTGTATTTGTAAATTACGTAAGTCCTGGAACTTTCATCAACAAACGAAGAGTGAAGACAGATGCGTCTCCAGACGAACTCTTTTGAGAATGTTCAGAACAATATCTGTAGTCTTAGGATCGACTGGGCAATGAAATCTGATTACGACTGTTAGGTTGAACCAATGGATGTCAGTCATGGGACATGGGAGTGGAGACTCGAACGGTTAACCTAGACAAATTATGAACATGTTGAATAGACCTGTAACAAATTAGTTTAGAGCCCAAAATCGTTTACCTAGCTCTAAATCTAATTGTTACACCTTAAAGGTATTTTCATAATTACCTTAATCCCGATGTGAATACGTAGCTTGACTTAGTTAGATGCAATCTTTGATATGTCAAATGAGTGAGTTCGAATCGGCGGGCAATACCTCGACTGTTGGGATTGTAATTCAATTAAGTTGAAGTTACGTAATTCATAGATACGGAAATTGGTGGTTAGATTGTGAAACAACAATACTACATTATGCTTTATTGATGGGTATGTGAATAAATTAACCTGGTCAGATATTCAATGAATTGAGTCATTGATTAAGACTTGTGAATTGTATGAGATAATTTACTATTATGTCTTTCTTATTTATAGTCAATAAATAAGTTAAAGAAATAATAACAAGAGGGGTGAAAAGGTATTTTTACATTCCGCTCATATTACTGATATTCACGATGGTATTATGTTAACATATTCTATGGACCGTGAAAATAAAAAGTGTTTATTTACATCAACAGAAAAGTAGTGCGCATGAATCGAGAGTTGATTTGATATTGAATTTATAGTGAAGTCGTACGGTGTCAGGATTAAATAGGTCAGAAATTTATGGAGATAAATTTGTGGGGTATTTGAATCCTTAGCTCTGTTCATGTGGGTTCATCCGGTCTCAGAAATAGCTCATGAGAACATGAATAGAGAAATGAAGTAAATTAGATCAAAATGTGTTTTGGTGTCAAGACATATTTCCTACACTTATATGTGATGGGTGATGTCAATTAATTAGTTAAATATGATTATTTGTATTGAAATAAAATTTATTTATTATTTTCTAATTATTAGATAATTAGTAAATAAGAATAAATTAATTAATTAATTGATAATGATCAATTAAATCTACCAATTGAATTGATAAATTTCGATACAACTCTAACACTATGAAGTATATTGATTTTCGACAATTTGAATATATGAGGGTGATTTTCAGAAATTTAAAATATATGGATATATTTGTAAATATCAAAAATTAGATTTTATAAACATCTAATAGCAATTTGATTGCAGAAAGAGAGATAGAGATGTAAATCTCATATCAGATACAGAGAAAAAGAGTTTTCTCCACTCCTTAGTGATTGCCGCCGATTGAAAGGGCATTGAAGGAAAAATATTCAATTTTCTTATTCAATCGTTTTGAGAGCACACACTCAAATTCATACACAAAATTCTTGTGAGATATATTTATGAAATTAACGGGTGGTTCTTAGTGGACGAAACTCATAAATCGTTCTTGGAGTTCAAGTGCGTGATTCGGATCCCGAAGCTTAAAGAACGCTCGAAGGAATTCCGCCAGTTCAGAAATTCTCTGATACAAAGTATAGGTGAAAATTTGTTTCTAGCTTTATCTTCTCGTTTAATATCGTATATGCATAATCGCACGTTGTTTGATTTTAAATTATTTAATTTGATTAAATAAGTTAATTGATTTTTTTATATTCCGTCAACGAACCGTTCGTGGTTCAAACTTATTTTTTAGTTAATTTTGAAACCTATCGATCCCAGCAAACATGACGAGCTGAGGTGGCATTAAATGCCATTATCCTTCGAGCAACGTGCATTAAATGTCGATTTACCTTTAGTCCTTCTGAACGTGGTGGATGCGACCATTTGGTGGTTGACTCGACACTTCATCATGTCAATTTGAAGTTGAAAAGTTTCTGTTGCAAATGGAAAACGCCACATGGAGTGCTACTTTCGACGAGTAATGATGATGTCTATCACAAAGTTAGCCGAGCTCCTGCATCAGACCTTCTCTTAGAGCCTCCTAGTTCACGTTGGTCGATGTTTTCCAAGCTCCTTTGGAGGCTGGCCCGGTGAGGTCGATTCCTTCCCTTTTGAGAGCTCAGCTCTCCAATTCCTCTTAGAGTTTAAGTAGAAACGTCTATCATGGCATGCCATATGTTGATGTGCCATTGGTAGTCTAAGAATCCCCATAACATTTCCTATCTTTGACAGCATCACCCTAGAAGACGTGAGAGCCACAGAAGCTTTATAAGAATCTGTTTCTACGACATCAATAAGAACATTGTTGTCCTGGGCAAATTTGAGGCCTTCAAGGATAACCATACACTCAGTCGAGAAGATATCCAACGCTTCATCCAAGAAGAGCGAGCAAGTTGCCACCACTGAACCCATGCAGCCACAGACAACAACTCCCACACTTGTGCCTTTAGAAGAGTATGAGGCATCACCATTCAGCTTCAAGGAGCCAGCCTCATGCCTCGACCACCTCTTCGAAAAGTCACGGACACACCTCGATTCTCTAACTGGCAAGGGATGGAAGCTAGTCCATTCACGTAGAAAAGACTCATCTCGATCCACAATCTCATCGCCCAAAAGCCCACACCCTCTATGGATCCAAGAATTTCTAGAAAACCAAATAAACTAACATAAGCAACCACCATAGCCAACGTCTGAGGAGGGGTATCAAAGAGATTCCTCTCAAAAGCATCCCTCGAGCCTAAAAAATTCAAATATATGAATGACTCAAAATCTTATGTTGCATCTTCAAGTTCATGAGAGACGTACAAAAAATTACATATATTAAAAGAGAGCTTTGAAAGAGAAATATCTTATTTATCTTGTACTAAAAGAATGACGAAATGGACTAATGCCGTAATTAAACTCTCACACATCATGAATTTAATAAACACTCACACATCATGAATTTAATAAACACTCACACATCATGAATTTAAGTCATAATATTTATTTTCCCCTGAAATTATAATATTGAAATATTTACACACACATACATGAACAAGAATGCAGGATAAAACCGAAAACCATTAGTTTATGGACGACAGATCGATAGTGGACTGTAAACGTTATGTCGACATAGTTATTATACCAGTTTATTGGCGAGAGATAGCGGGCACTGGGTATGCAGTACTCAGTAGCACAACCAACGCAGATAAGCAGAAGAGCTACAGAGCTTCTTGAAAACACCAATAACTGAGCTTTCAATGGAGATAACAACAACTCTACATTTCAGTCCTCCAATTCTCGAATTCAACACCTTCTCCAACCATATTCATGGGGTTGCTTCGAGTTTCAGTCCCCAATTCTCACATTTTCTTTCCTTCAATTATCATAAATACAGCCTTCAATTTCACAATCGCCGTCGCTTTTCTAGTATCGCTCTTCCTCGGTTACGCAAATCTCTCAGCACGACTTGTTCATTGACCGATGGAACCTCTTTCGGTGTGTTTGTCTTTAAATCAAATTACCTTATCAACCCATTTCTCATCTATTTCCGCAGTTTCAGGAATGGAATTTGTTATTAGCTTTATTATGCGTTCTGCATGCTCATTTTACGCTTGCTTACTCGTAATTATTGGGAGACCCTCGAGTAAACAGCGAACTTGTCTAAACTATAAGTGCGATATGTTGGATGATTTAGTATATGCTTAAATCCGTTTGACAATATGCACAAAGAAGCTGACTACGTCATTTTTCTAATAGCTGCATCTATTATGTTATTTTCATTTATTCTTTCTTCAAATTTTTTATTTACTTTTTATTCTCGTCCTCGTAGATTCAGAATCAAAGGCTGCAGTGCTTGATCCCTCTCATGAACTGAAGGTTAGATAACTTTCTCCCAGCTTCATACATCCGTCCTTCATTTGCAACTTCAAAAAGAATGGACAAGATGAAGAGTTCAAAATCGTACTAAGACACTCGCTCATTTTTTTCCTTTTATTTGCAGTATGTAGGCTGTCTTGCTTAACTTTGACTTTTGTTCTAGCTTCCTGCCTTTTTCTTGTGGTTTGAAGTCCTTATTTTAACTGTTCAGTTTTAATTCAGAAGAAAGCAATGGATATATCTCCCGAACTTAAGGGAACTTCTATATTTCTTGTGGGTAAGCATTACAAAATTATCTGTAGGTTATGGTATCTTCTAGCAATTGTGGCTTCTTACTTAAATCTGCTATGATAATTCCTTGATGTAAAGGGATGAACAGCTCCGTAAAAACTAATTTGGGGAGACGTCTAGCAGATGCGTTAAAATACTATTACTTTGACAGGTATCTATGTGGTATATTATCAAACAATCAGGAAACATCATGTAGCTCTATATGTGTTTGCTAAACTTGTAATTTGGATTTCCCTATATCCAGTGATTCTTTGGTTGAGGAAGCTGCAGGTGGTACATCTGCTGCAAAACTTTTTCGGGAGAGTGATGAAAGGGGCTTTCGTGAGTCTGAGGTAACTGTTTAGACTATTTTTGTTTTGCTTTCCAATACCTATGGACATAATCTTCAGTAGTTATCAAGACTGATAGATTAGTGGCATCTGATAAATTGGGTTGGCACAATTGGTTAAGCTCCCATACTCATACCTTAGAGGTCGTAGGTTCGAGTCATATTCCCCCATTCCCTTTAAAATTTGTAATGTAACTTTGACAAGAAAAAAGAGATTAGTAGCATCTCAAACTGCCATTTGTAGATGATCTATTAATTTGTGGGTTGGTCAACTTTCGCTGAGGCAGTAAACTAGACAGATAAAGAACTTCAATTTACTAGGAGAACGACCTGGGCTACGGAGCAGTATAATGTTTGCACATAAACATTAGAAAGTGGCTCTTGTCAACTCTATGTCGAATCTGGTGGCAAATTTCTGAATTGGTATTTTATTTCAGACCGAAGTTTTGAAGCAGTTATCTTCAATGGGACGGCTAGTTGTTTGTGCTGGCGATGGTGCAGTTCAGAGTTCGACCAATCTGTATGAATAATTATAGCTCAAGTTTCATAATTTGGTGCCTACAACCTCATGGATGAATAATCTGTTGTGATTAAGACTGGTGCTTCCTTTTGTCCTCACTGACACCTGTAAACACTTTCAGGGCATTTTTGAGGCATGGGATCTCATTGTGGATCGATGTACCTCTAGAGGTGTTGGCCAAGGGGTTGATTGAAGACGATAATGAACTTCCTGTGGTGGGATTATCTGCTCCTGAGTTCCTGAGTCCATTCGCAGCATTTCTACCTCAAGACTTGCTTATCTGTCTTACATATGATTAGTTTTTATCAATATTTGATGTATTCTTGAACCTACCTATTTGACCTTTGGTGGCCTGATGTATGGACACAGGTGTTGGCTCAACTAACTTCTCGTTATGAAGAGATTAGAGATGGCTATTCTACAGCTGATGCTATTATCTCACTCCAAAGTATGTTCTGATATTTTGTCCCCTCTGGTTTCTGCGCAACCTCAATCTGCTGTTTCTAATATCTACTTATTCTTAGCAGAAGTAGCTTATAAATTAGGTTATGATGATTGGGATGCAGTTACTATAGAGGACATGACTTTGGAGGTGAGTATCCATGCTTATCATTTCTTTCTGCATTGAAAGTAATATACTAACATGGGAATTTCACTTTTTCGCCATAAGTTCAGGTTCTCAAGGAGATAGAGAAAATGACAAGAGTAAAGAAGATGATGGAAGAAGCAGCAAGACCTTTCTAACCAACGAAGGCCATGTTTTCACTCAGTTACCATATCAATCAGATAACAACTCCAAATATTTGGGGAACCTTGAGAAGGAGACCTCTGTCTCTCTGGGTAGGTTCTCTTGCAAACCGAGTGAGATATTGGAACAATAATGATTCCTGGTTGGATCTGTAAAACTTGCTGAATAATTATCTTTTTTGGCATTGAATCATTTAAATAAGTACATCATTGATGCTAAATGTGGACCTACATCTGATTATATCCAATCTGAACTAAACGTGGACCTACATCTTTCGAAGTTGAATTTACTATGTACATTAAACTACCTTAGGTTTGTCGGTCATGCAGGTGCCCTGAGTTGTGACCATTGAATAGGAACTTGGAATAAATACTTGCAGCTGATGAATATGATAAATCAAAGTTTGGAGAAAATTTGCACCATAATCATTAGTACAATCAAACCACAAGACAATGGCAGGAGCTTAAGTTCTACATGTGACTCTTCCATATGACAAAAGAGACACTGACTTTGTATGAAAAAATATTATATCAATACAATAGGCATTGCGATAAAACCTTACAAATCTTGGCGGTTGGCACATTCCTGTGAGTGTGTTGTCCTCTCTCCCTCTCTCTCTATCGCTGACAGTAGTATGTTAAACTTACAGCGACCATGTGAGGCCAAATAAACTTTTTCCCTTTGATTCACTTTCAGGTAGAAACGGTGGAAACAGATGATCAAGAGAAGAGAAGAAGAAAAACGAGAGAGAAGAAAATAATCTGAATAATACATTTCATTAAGCTTTCAAAACCGATGATCAAGAGAAGAGAAGAAGAAAAACGAGAGAGAAGAAAATAATCTGAATAATACATTTCATTAAGCTTTCAAAACCGTAACTAAACTCCACAAGGAAAGTAATGATACAGGTATAAACTAGCCATTAGAGAGATAAAAAGACAGAAATACACTTAAACTTGGCTAACTTTAACTAACTAGCCACTTACTCTAATATCCCCCGCAAACTCAGCACGGGAGAAGTGATGAATTTGTCTCTCAAGAAGATAAATTGAGGTGAAAAAAGTGGTTTAGTGAAAAGGCCAGCAAGCTGAAAATTAGAGGGTATATGTTTGACAATGAGATCCTTCTTAACAACTCTTTCTCAGACAAAATGATAGTCTATTTCAACGTGTTTTGTCCGTGCGTGAAGAACATGATTTGAGGCAATGGAGATAACCGAGGTGTTGTCACAGAACAGTGTAGGAGCAGTGGCTTGGTAAGCATGAAGACCACGTAGAATTTGTCTCAACCAGCTTAATTTGACTGTCGTGTTTACCAAAGCCTTATATTCAGCTTCGGTTGAAGATCATGCCACTGTGCTCTGTTTCTTGGCACTCCAAGAAACTGCATTTGAACAAAAAAATATGATGTACCCCGCGGTGGACCCCCTATCCGTTGGATCTCTTGTCCAATCCGAATCACTAAAAGCTACAATTTGAGAGGACCTAGTTTAAACATAATGCCATGACTAATGGTGCCACTAATATATCTTAGAATCCTCTTAACTGCTGAAAAATGAGTAGTAGTGGGGTTGTGCATAAACTGACATACTCTATTGACAACAAAACTAATATCAGGACGTGTAAAGGTGAAGTATTATAGATATCCTACAATGCTTCTATATAGAGTAATGTTAGAGAGAGGAGAACCTATGTGAGAATGAAGAAGAAATTTAGATGTGCAAGGTGTTTGACAAGGTTTAGCATGAATCATTCCAGCCTTTAGAAGTGAGTCTGTTGCATATTTTTATTGATTCACATATATTCCAGCATTTGTTCTAGATATTTCTAAGCCAATAAAATATTTTTACTCACCAAGATCATTCATTTCAAAGGAGTTATGTAAATTCTTGACAATATGATCAATGTGGCAGGTGTTATTCCCATTAATTATAATATCATCCACATATATTAAAATATAAGTCAAAGATGATTTAGAAACATGCACAGACAAAGAGCTATCAAGCAAGTGATCCAACAAAACCAATAGACAACAGATGAAAGGTAAATTTTTCAAACCAAGCTCTTGGAGCTTATTTTAGACCATACAAGGATTTATTCAATTTGCATACATAGTTTGGATAGTTTTTGTCTATAAATTCTGATGGCTGGGACATATAAATTTCCTCATTTAGGTTGCCATGTAAGAAAGTGTTCTTAACATTGAGTTGTCTAAGAGACCATCCTAGAGTGGCAACTAAGAAAAAAGTAAGAAAAATGGTTGGCCTCTTGATAACTGGACTAAAGGTCTCTCCATAATCTAACCATTCTCTTTGGTAAAAATCCTTAGCTACTAATCGGGCCTTGTGTCTTGCTATAGTCCCATTCGGATGCTATTTAAGATTATATACACACTTGCATCCAATAAGGTTTTTAGATGGTGGTAAAGGAATCAAGTCTTAAGTGTTATGAGAAATAAGAGCTCTATATTCATCATTCATAGCCTTATTCCAAGATGGGCACTTGGAGGTAGTAGTAAAGTTGGTAGGTTCAATGGCAGACACATATTTAGAATCTAAACCATTAGCAACAAGGGCATTTTTCTTAGAAATTCCACTTTTAAACCTTGTTTGCATAGGATGTGTGTTAAGAGAGGTAGAAACAGTAACAAAAGTGTCATTAGCAGTATGCATATCATGTTAAGAGATGTTAGGATTATTAGAAGCATTAACAGAAGTGTCCTTAGCAGTTTGCATAACATGAGGGATTAAACTATCATAGTCAGGTATAGAATTATCTAAAACAAGAGAAGCAGGCACAACAGTACACAAATCAGAATTCAAAATAGAATCAGAACATGATAAAACAATAGCTAAACCAGAATCAGAAACTTCCACAGCTGCTAAACCAGAATCAGTATCAGATAAAACATGTTCATGATGTTTGTTAGCAGAAATATTGAGCAAACTAGTATTAGAAACTATTCTAGAGTCATTGATAGTTCCAGAGACAGTACCATGCCGAGTAGAATCTTTTAGAAATAAGGGTAATGGAGAGGCATGCCTGTTGGGTTGTCCTATGAGACTTAAAACAGAGGAGTAGCTGACTTAGGGGAAATGAATCTTCAACAAAAATCACACTTCTTGAAGTATAGAACTTCTTATTTTAAAAATTATAGCAGAGAAATTCTTTTTTATTAGCAGCATAATCGATAAAGATACATTCTACAGATTTAGGAGAGAATTTATCTTTCATATATGGTCTTAAATTTGGGAAACATGAGCACCCAAACACATGTAAATCTTGATAATTAGGTGTTTTTCCAAAAAGAAGAGTAAAGGAAGAGGAATTACATGTTGCAACACTAGACATTCTATTGATTAGAAAGACAGCAGTAGAGAAAACAAAATTCCAGAAGTTAGCAGGCAAAGAAGCATGATGAAACATGGTTAACCCAGTCTCTACCAAATGTCTATGTTTCCTCTAAGCTACCCCATTTTGCTGAAGAGTATGAGGGCAAGTTGTTTGATGGATTATTCCACAATCACTAAGAAAAGATTTAAAGGCATTACTATTGTACTCTCCACCCTCATCACTCCTTAAGGTTTTAATTTTGGTGGAAAAGAAGTTTTCAACCATAGATTTGAAATTCTTAAAAACCATAAAGACATCAAATTTGTTGATTATAACCAAGTGAACCGTGAATAATCATCAATAAACAAGACATTATATTTGTGACCAAGTAATGATGGTGAGGGTGAAGGTCCCCACACATCATTGTGAATGAAGGATAATGGAGCATTAGTAGTAGAGACAGAGGTGGGAAAAGAAAGGTTGGACATTTTATTCATCAAATAACTAATACAGTCATAAGAATCAAAATCAGACCTATTACATTGTATACCAGCAGAAGTAAGAATTTTCTTAACAAAAATTGAACTAGGGTGGCCTAATCTATTATGCCACAAAGAGTTAGAATTCTTGGAAGCAAGATAAGCAGACATTTGTATAGCAAGGAAGTAGGGATGAGATAAAGTCCATTAACACTCGGACCTTTATGTAAGATATCATATGTTTCCTTGTCCTGTAGAAATAAATATGTTGCATAAAACTTAAAGAGACAGTTATGCTCCAAATAGAATTGGTAAACGGTAAAAAATTAGATGCAATATGAGGCACACACATAACATGAGACAAAGAAAAAGAGTTAGAAGGAGTCTTAAGTATGGTAGAACCTGTGTGGGATATGAGCAGGCATTGACCATTTCCTACTGAAATTTGATCTTCACTAGAGTATTCGGTGGGGGAAACGATGGTTTGCAAGTCATGGGTGAGATGAGTGTTGCACCCCGTATCAGTAATCCACACATGATCAGTTGAGGAAGGACCAGTGTTCATGTCAGTCATTACTTGAAGACTGGTTGGTGGATTACGACCTTGATAAGAGAAATTTATTCTGTGGTAGCAGTCCAAAGCTAAGTGCCCAAACTTGTTACAAATCCAACACTGTACTCGTCCCCCAATTAAGGAAGTACCATTGTCTCCATTGTTAACATTTTGAGGTTCAAAGGATTGTACAAGTTGCTGTGGTGGAGTACCTAAAATGGATGGTAATTGAGCAGATCCCCAATTTTGATTTCTTCCCCCTCTGCTTGACCTAGAACGCCCTCTATTGACTTTGAAGTGCGAATCATGTTGTATTCTGTAGGCAACTCGTTTATTATGAAAATCAGAACATCTTCATCATCGATACGAACTGCCACTGCCGAAAGCTTGTCCTTGATCTCCTTGATTCGCTGCATATACGCGTCAATGTTCTGCATTGGTTTCTTTGAGATAGACTGAAGATCAGATTTTAACTGGAGTATATTGGTTCTTGATATTGATGTGAAATAATTTTCAATTGAATCCCAGACTTCTCTTGACGTTTTGCATCCTACAACATAAGACAGTGCTACTGGTGACAGAGTTGCATTAATCAGTGTGATCAATACTTAGTCCCTAGTTACCCAGTAATCATACTTAGGGTTCAAAATATCCTTTCCATCACCAGTCTTGATGAATCTCGCTGGGCAGGTGATAGTACCAACCACGAAACCAAATATTGCACATGCTTTCAAGATTGCTAAAATCTGAAATTTCCAGAGAGTGAAATTATTCGTGTCAAGGCAAATCGAGACAGGGTTACAGATGTTCGAAAGAAGGAATATAAGGGAGTGAGAGGGAGAAGAAGAATCTGCCATGGGTACAATCAAGTTGCTATTATTTCCTTGAGAAGGTAAAGAAGTGTTCTGAGAAACAAGATTTTGAGGGTTGGAGGACAAAAGGAGAGTCTGAGAATTAGGTTGAGTGGGAAGGGGATTCTCAACAGAATCGATGTTTTCTACGGAAGGGATTTCTTTAAGTTCAACCATGAATAACGATGTGAGTCGAATATGGCTCTGATACCATGTGGAAATAGATGATCGAGAGAAGGGAAGAAGGAAAATGAGAGAGAAGAAGATAATCTGAATAATACCTTTCATTAAGCTTTCAAAACCGTAACTAAAGTCCACAAAGGAAAGTAATAATACAGGGCTACAAACTAGCCATTAGAGAGAAATAAAAAGACAGAAATACTCTTAAATTTTGCTAACCTTAACTAAATAACCACTTACTCTAATAAAAACAAAGGTATTTTAGGAATCTCTGAAGCTAATATTACAACCACCAGGCCCATCCCAAGTGTCAGCCATTTTTACAGCTGGGAAGAGGACGGACGGTTCTCGTTGAAAAGAACCCTTCTTTCTCGCAGAAGGACATTTGAAACCAAAAGACTTTCTATCTCATATACCGAAAAAGTATTCACATTTTTTGAAAATGGTTAAGTAAATGACAGTCAGGGTGAAAGGCGCTTTTTCAGGGGGGGTGGATGCAAAGCTGGGCAAAGTGAGTCCATGACAAGCGATGTAAAGATAGACTAACCCAGACAACCATCATTCAATATTCTCTTTTTTTTTTGTAAGACCCGATGGATACCGGGAAGAAGAGACTTCAGAGCTAGAAGACAAAGAATCTAGGGAAGACTCAGCTGCAAAAGGTAGCACACAGTCTTAGTCTTAGTGTGAAACCCAAGAAAAAAGAGTGCAATAGGTCACTATAGAGGCATGAACCCTCCATAAAAGACCTTATTTTAGGCAGAATTCCACTTATGGATAGGAAAATGCCCATGCAAAATAAGTATATAGGAAAACGGGAGTCAACGGGGGGCAGTTAGCCCGGTCGATAGATGCGGTGCTGCTTGACTTGGCTCCTTTGTAGTGTCAGGTAAATGGCAGATGGCAGTTTATGATCAGTACCAATGAGATTTGATCAAGTGAGAATAAAATATTTAATTAGTACAATCCGGGTTTATTAAATTTTGATCGGACAATCTAGATTAGATCAACTTTTCTCTGCTGATAACGACAGAGTGTCCTCCATATCATGTTAGCAGGCTTGGAGGAAGAAGTATGTATATATGGTTATTATCGGGGTAATGGGCATAGGCCCACTATTGAACTATATACTATGGTACAAATTGGATCCATGCGCATAGAAAGAATGAAAAAGAGTTAAAGAGCGGCACAACAACAACTTTTCTCTAGGATTTACAAACTAATGGAAATAGAGTACTCGTCTTATGACACATAAACTTGGACAATTTTGTTTAAAATATTGATAAGATTAAGCTATCTAAACAGATTAAATCTGATTTTTCTGAATGGACAAGATTGTTGTGATGTGAATAATAATATTTGATAACGGGTGATGTGATATGAAGAACAACATTTATTGATGGTGTATGAATTAACCTATCTACACATCTTCTATTTTTTTACAAAAGATTTATGAGATTTTATAATAATATATGATAATTTTTTTTAAAAGAATATGTATATATATATATTCAATTATTATGTCAATATATAATGTTGAATATCATTTTACTCATAATAATATAATTTTAGGAAGAAACTCGGTTTTAGCCTCATATTAGAATTTATAACATATATAAAGTCATGTCATGGTGCCTTGTGAAGCAGTATGTCATGGTGCTTTGTGAAGCAGTCTGACACGTTTCAGCTTTCAGCTTCTGAAAGTGTCTATATAGCTCATTCAAACTGCAGAAAACATTTAATTAGCTTTTTCTTCCCTTTAATGCTTTTGTCAAAGCAATTGATTATCTTTTTAAATGTAAGTAATACTGCTGGCTAGATAAAGGAATTCAGGCGTACCATTGGTATTGACGTAATTTAGTAATTAAACCCAAACACGCCAGTGACCAATTAAAAAATGTGGATTGTTTTCTATTTTACCACTTGCATGTAATACTAATACCCCACTTAATCTCCTTCAATCTAGCCACCATTTCCTATTTTTTGTGTTGACCATACTTATTCTCTTAATTTTTTTAAAATTTTTGTGAAAATTATAAATTTTAAAAAAATTAAGTAAAATATGATTCAAAATCACGACGTCTTAAATAGAAATATATGAACTTTATAATAATTGTCAGCTCATCTTGTCCTTAATTTTTTTCTTATTCACTTTAATCTTTTATTTCGTCAAAACATCACGAATAAACTTACCTCGAGGAGTGTGCGAATTACAAGACTTTGAGAATAATCTTTTTTAGCGTAATTCATAAACTTCCAAGAAACTAGATGTACCTCACGTGTGTCGCACATGCTAGTTATTTTCTTAATTGTATATATTTATTGAATGACTATTTTCTTACATACAACATTTTTGTGCACAGTTTATCTTTATATCTTGCTTCCTCTAATCTAACTAAAATCTTTAATATTGAGAAAAGATACATTAAAATGATTAAATTACGTATTTATGTAAGATATATATAATATTTCATGAGTTGTAACTTTTCTCAAACATTTTATCTTTATGTTTTGCATAATCTAATCTCATTAAAATTTTAAATATTGAGATAAGATACATTAAAATGATCCAACTACATATTTTATGTAAGATATATATAATACTTCATGAGTTGTAACTTTTCAATGTTCAACAAAAGTTGCAACATTGACCATTAAAATTATTTCTACTGATATTTGTCATTCAAGCATTGTTTTATTTTTTTTAATTAACACTATAATGTCGAAGCAACCGTTAACTACTTTTATTATAAAAGTTATAACTTTTGATCATCAATGTTCTTTCCGTTAATATCACTCATTGAAGCATCGGTTCAATTTTTTTTTATTTACTGTGCATTGTGGAAGTCACGGTTAAAGGCTTTCTTTTTAAGAAGACAATTGTAATATAATTTTTTAGATCAATATTTTATCTACTGTAATTTTAACGTCTAGAATTATATGCTTTAAAAATGTTGATGTTTTAAAGGGAATTAGAAGTTCGAGAAAAATATAATATGAGTAGCATGACTTTTCAACATTAGAAATATTATTATTCATTATGTTAATTATATGTAAATATTATTTAGTATAAACTTAAGATGATACGTAGTATTATAGTATTAGTACTATATGTAACCAAATGTAAGGAACCTGTAGTAAATCCCACCCGATTTATATCATCACGCATAATAAAATCAGTCTCAAAATTTTATGCCCGTGAACAATGAAATATAAAATTACTCATGTATCAACTGAACAAGCATAAAACATGCGCCATGTCACGTGGGTAAAAAATGTCAACTAAGGGGCAGTAAGGAGATCTCCGTGCAAGAACAGGAAAGAAGAGATTTGAGTCATGAGAGAAGACCACACTATTGTAACTGATTTAGCAACTAAGAGACTAAGGGATGAGACAGTTGAGAAAAATGTATGGAGTGAATAGGCCCACACCTAACATAAGATCCAACAAGTATGGGTGTAATAAATCCTCCAAAAGTATAGGAGAAAGGGGGATCATTCCCCTACTATAGGGGAGAAGACGACTATTCCCCTCATTTTTTTTCTATTTCATTGACAAAATTGTTATTTTATTTACACCGGGTGGCCTATAAAGGCTTGGGTAAGGAACAAAGGAAAGGCATATGATATATATAATTTAAAAAATTATTGAATTGATTCGTCAAGGGAGCTGAATGATAGCGAGGTCATTATAAGAGTTGACAGTGGTGCGCTTGTGTCAGCGAAAGCATTGGGGACAGTTCTCCTAAATTTTGAAAATAATTATTTAGTTTTGTACGATGTTTATTATATTTCTGGATTTTTGAAAAATTTGATTACTCTTTCATTACTGCATAAACAATTTATTACTCAAGATATGATTATACTTACCTAATGCATAGAAAGTCTGGAACTTTTGAAAAGTTTAAAGACTTCAAAGCTGAAACTGAAAAGTAATTAGGTAAATCATTAAAAATCTTTCGATTAGATCGATGTGGTGAATACTTGGATTTAGAATTCAAGGATTACTTGCTCGAGTATGAAATCCTATCCCAACTCACAGCACCCGAAACACCACAGTAAAATGGTGTTTCAGAAACGAGAAAACAAATCTTATTAGATATGGTTAGGTCGATGTTAAGCTATTCATAACTACCATTTACATGTTGGTGATATGCATTACACACGGCAAACATACATTTTGAATATAGTACATTCTAAGTCTTTAAGCAAAACACCTTTAGAGTTATGGAATGGCTTAAAACCAGTTTATGCCATTTCTGTAGATGGGGGTGTCCAAATCACGTTCTTAGACCTAAGACTGGAAAGTTAGACTCAAGGTCTGAAGTATGCATATTTGTTGGCTATGCTCCAGAGACTAGAGGTAGGTACTTTTATAGTTACAAAGATCAAAAGGTGTTTGTATTGACAAATGACACATTCCTTGAACACGACTATATGGAAAAATAAAACCTCGAAATAAAGTAGTTCTCAAAAAATTAGCGTCTGATGAGATCATACCACCTTCATTATCAACTCATAAACAACAAACCATAAAACTACAGTTCCTGTAAAGGAACCCCCGGTGTAACATCGTGGTGGAAGGGTTGTAAGACATCATATTTACTATGAACTAGAGGCACATGTCCTAGTGTCTGACAGTGATAAGGACGATCCATATGCTTATGAAAAAATTATGGATGATCTTAAAAAGGATAAATGGTAAAATGCCATGAACCAAGAAATATGATCAATGTATTCCAATTCCATCTAGGAACTTGTACGTCCACCTGAAGATGTTAGGCCCATTGGATGTAAATGGATCTTCAAGAAGAAAAAATATACAGATGAGAAAGTAGAGACTTTCAAGGCACGATTGGTAGTGAAGGGCTATACACAAAGGAAATGAGTCGATTAAGAAGAGGCATTCTCCCATGTTGCCATGCTAAAATCCATTCGCATTTTTTATCCGTTGCCGCTAGTTTGGAGTATGAAATATGACAAATGGACGTCAAGACATCTTTTCTGAATGACTCTCTTAAAGAGAACATCTATATGATGCAACTAGAAGGGTTCGTGATAAGGGGGCAAGATAAAAAAGTATGCAAGTTGCTTAAATCTATATATGGATTAAAACAAACATCTAGATCTTGGAATCTTACCTTTAATGAGATTATTAAATCATATGGCTTTGAGAAAAATATTGATGAAACTTGTGTTTATAAATATATCAAAGACAATATAATAGTTTTCTTAGTTCTTTATGTTGACGATATTCTACTCATTAGGAATGATATAGAAATTTTGTCAAAGGTAAAGAAGTGGTTAGCTGATAAATTTCAAATGAAAGATTTGGGAGAGGAGAGTTATGTTCTAAGCATACACTTGTCACTTTCTCAGATATCTTATATTGATAAGGTGCTGGAGAGATTCTCTATAGAGAATTCCAAGAAATGTCAACTACCGACCATAAATGGAATTGTCCTCTCCAAGGAGCAATGTCCTAAGACATCTCAGGAGGAAGAGGAAATGAGAAAAGATTTTATGTTTCAGCTGTTGGTAGTCTCATGTATTACATATTGTGTATAAGACTAGACATCTGTTATGTGGTGAGAATTGCCAGTCGTTATTAATTGAATCTAGGTTTGGAACATTGAATTGCAGTAAATCACATTCTCAAGTATCTTAGGAGAACGAGAAACTATATGCTTATTTATTTAGGTGGAGACCTGAAGCCCACTGTATATACTGATTCTGATTTTCAATCAGACAAAGATAGCGGAAAGTCGATGTCTAGATCAGTATTCACCCTAGATGGATGAGCTGTTGTCTAGAGAAGTATCAAACAATCCAACATTGCAGATTCCACTCTGGAAGCCGAATATATAGCGGATTGTGAAGCTACGAAAGAAGCGGTATGACTCAGAAAGTTCTACACTGATCTGGAAGTAGTTACAGATATGAACAAGCCACTGATCCTATATTGTGACAACAGTGGGGTGGTAGCTAATTCTTAAGAGCGAATGAGTCACAAGAGGGGCAAGCGCATATAGAGGAAATATCATTTTGTAAGAGAGATCGTGCATCGAGTGGATATGACTGTTATGAAGATAACGTCAAATCAGAACATGGCTGATCCTTTTACCAAGACACTTCTTACGTAGTCATTTGAGGGTCATGTGTGTAATATGAGGTTGAGAGAAATGTCACATTTGCTTTAGGGCAAGTGTGATATTGTTGGGGGTTATGCCCTCAAAGCATGTGTATTGACATTTTAATATGAAATTTAATGAAATTACATTTTTCTTATAATTGTTCTTTTAAATTATTGTTGAATAATTTATATAAATATATGAAAATTTCATATTCATTAATGAGACTATGATCTTGTATTAGTATGAGAGGATTAAGATCATATATAACGAATAAAAATGTCAGCAATATATTAAATTATAGAATTTTAATGAATGGTTGCTAGTACGATTCACTAAGCATTATGAATGCATGTGATCTAGATCCAGATCATTGACGTGGATAGATATTTTAGTGAATGTACTTCATATAATAAGATTATATATGACATGATCGATGTGAATTAATATTTTTATTAACATATCATTTATCATAATAATTTAATATACATCAATCTGACGATCGTATGTAGATCAGTTTGAATTCTAAGTAGTCATGAACTCCTACACATGTCTACTGGATTTTTTGATTCACTCGTTAAGTTTGTCTGTAAAATAGACTAGTGACTTTTGTTTTGGAGATTTAGTGATATGGATGACTTGAAACATGATCTTACAAGATTTAGAATTCAAGCTTTCTTATCGGATCGTATATTGGTTCCCTTAAGTGTTAATTCTGAAATTGAATGGTTATTAAGCTCAAATTTATAATACGATTATAAATTAGTCATTCACTATTGAATCAATGGTACTTAAGGATAATGATGTTATAAGAAGGGTAAAATGATAATTTTGACCAGCCTCTAATTTATGAACCAATAATCAGATGCTAAAACTACGTGAAATGATTATATCAATAGACTACACGAGAATACTATGTAAATACATTCTGTAATATCAAAAATTACAATTTCATATTTATAGTGGAGTAATAATGAAATTAATAAATAAGATTATTTAATTAAAGAGTTTAATTAATAATCTAGTTTATTGAAACTTAAGATTATAGGTCTATGGTCCCCAAGTCACGTCTGTATTACGCGGTCTAAAGTGTGAATATTTCAGGACATGAGAAAAAGACTGACTCGTAAAATAAATTTTTATTTTGGGGCAAGTACATAATTATACGTGATTAATTAATTGAATTATTTATATATAAATTTTGAAAACTACATGTATATATAAATAATTATATCAATTAATTTTTTAATTATTGATAAGTGAGACAGAATATCTTAATTGTGAAATTAGATAATTATAAATTTTTATTAGATAATAATTTAAATCAACTAAATCTGTTATTTGTGAACTAACATATAAGGTGATTGATAGGGATAATCAGATATGTTAATTTTGAATTAACTGATATCTATATATTTATCTGATTAAAATAATATTTAATTCACAGTAATTGTCACGTGTCAACACTCATTGAGAATCAGAGATTGACATGAACTATTGTAGTGCCACGTGGCACTGCAGTAGTGGGGATGCAATACTGTAGTGTCACACGACACTACAATATTTCTGTGGCGCATATTGCCGTGAGTCATTGTGATAGCTCAAGACAACTGCAGTGCCGTGCGATACTAACAGTGAGTCCTACTGCAATGATAATTTTGAAATTAAATATTATTTTCAGTTTATGTCTAAAAATCTTATATGCCATTATCTAGAAAATATATAGATTATTCTATTGGTCTCAGTGTTGACATAGAGAGATGTGAACACAATCGCTATCATGGTGGATTTTCTCTGTAATTAAAAAGTTAAAAAATAAAAGCTCTGAAAGAATTATCATCATATTCTCTCAGAGGATTATCTCACAAAAATTAATCATTCTCAGTAAATCTATAGATCTCATGTGTTGAGTACATCTAGAGACAGAAAATGTGCCTTTGATTATTCTACATGCCTACACACGTCATGATGCATTTGAGGATTGGTTTAGATGATCTTAGTGTGGATCTCGAAGTTCGTTGTTCGTGGGAACACAAGATCGTTAGTTTAGGGGGATGTTTGATATAAACTACAAGACGTATATAATTGTTATCCATGTATATCTTAGATTTAATATATAAATATATAATGGACTTGATTGAAAATAGTTTTCAATAAAAATTTTTATTTTGAAAACTGTTGCGTCGCGCTTATTTCTATTTTATCAAAAAATATACGATTCATTTTTAATAAATTATTAAAAGCCACCACACTTCTGCCGCGCGAGCGCTACGTTTTCCAACACATATACCATCAGCAGGAAAGGGGAAGTGGCTACTACCATTTGAAAATAGAAGAAGGAACAGATCTACCAAAGCATGGAATGCGGCTCACTTCAAGAATTACTTTGTTTAAAAATTGTATCATCCACTATAGTGAACATTTTTCCCATGATTTTTCCCGTAAGGGGTTTTCACGTAAAAAATTCACGGTGTTAACTCTCTCCTTTACGCTAAAATACTACAAATAAGGGCGTAAAGTCCTTGTGAGGGATAGTTCATAAGTTCTAGTCTCAGAAAAAAATAAGGTCATAAAATCCTTAGGAGGGACAGTTCATAAGTCCTAATCTCAGAAGAAAATAATGACATATAGTCATTGGGCGAGGCAATTCATAAGTTCTACTCTCAGAAGAAAATAAGGGCATAAAATCCTTTGGAGGAGCACTCCCTTGGTCCTGCTTCCCAAAAAAAATCTCTTATAAAGACAGACAAAAAAGAGGGAAAAGAACAAACGGAAATGGCAAGATAAAAAGCTATAGATACAGGCAGGAACGGACCCGCTCTATTGCGTCATAAATCAACCAAGACAAACTCTACTCTTCAAAAAATACAAATTGAAGAGTACGAATAAATTCGGCAACTATAGAAATAAAAAATTGCTACTAAGTATTTGGAAAAAACCGCTCGTAAGAATATTTCTCCAAATTTTGTTAAAGTGTTTGAGAAAATGACAAAAGAAAAAGGCAGGAGATCGTTTGAAGTACTGAAAAAGGAAAGCTGATAAAGGAGACGATGAAACATAAAAGATCTTCTCAATAAAATTCAGAAATATACAAAGAAAAAAGAGAGGGGTGATACATAGAAAAATAAAAATGAAAAGGAAACTAAGACTCCTCCTCAAGAGTGCCTGTGCAGGAGGGTCCGAAGCGGGTGGTGCTGCAGGATCAAGTCCGGCAGGGTCATCGTGAAGGTCAATAAGAGGCATGCGAGGACGCTTGTCAATTTTTACATCACGGTAACCCGCACTATAGGCCATACGCTCAGCCTGATCAAACATGGCCTGGTATTCAGCCTCAAGTTTGGTTTCCCTCACGCTAGCCTTGGCCAAAACAGCCAATGCAAATGACAAGTTCACTTCTGCCTCAATCAGCTTCCCTTTGACAATGGATAAGTTCTCCTCGATGATCTCGACAGTCTTCTTTGACTCGCGTAGAGACTCCTCCAGACTCGCCCGCTCAACTCTTCGGTGAGACGAGTGACGGCCCCTCGAAGCTCGACGTCCACCTTCCCCAAGTAATCCTGCTCGGGAAGGATGACACTATAAGGCTTGTTGATTTCCCGCATCTTTGTCCTGAACCCCGCCATCTGGAGCTCAACAGAGCGGATGTCCTCCTGGAGCTTGTTGTGATAAGTCACAACCTGCAAGATAAAACAAACACAGAATGAACAACCTCCAAATGTTAGTAAACGAGAAAGTATAAAGGAAAAAGCAAAGAGATGAAACCAACCAAAGTAAAAGGTTACCTGCATTAGGCTATGACTAAGGCCGATGATCTTGTCAGTGACAGACATCTAGCGGAGGGCAGCCGTGTCCATGTCAAACCTGATCCCCTTCGTGACCGTAACAGGGATCCTTCAAGAAGCTCACAGAAGTGGGAACGGGCGGAGTCGCCATATAGCAACGCCATCTCCAGACGTCACACTCCTCGTGCATCCTCCGAGAACCAGTAGATGAAAGAGATGGCCTCTAAGAAAACGAGGGAGGAGGGGGAGAAACATCTTCCCGCGCTGATGTATCTTCGACTACGGAGGCAGGAGGAATAGATGAAGCAGGTGGTGGAGCAACAGTAGAAACGAGAGAGGGAGTTGGCATCGAAGTAGCATGGATGACGCTATTAGAGGTGTTAGCATTATCTGTTCTCTAGCGGACGTTCCTCTCCCCGCCAAGTGTCCCCCATAAATTGCTCTGAAGATGCTTCGACGTCTCCAACTGCTCGTATGCAAAATGGAATATCGCGTCCTGATTTTCGGCTCCTTCCCGCTCTACTTCCCATTCTCTTTCTTCTTCGTGTTCTTCCTCTTCTTCCCACCCAGAACTAAAAGAACTGGACTCCGTGATGTTGCAAAAATAGGAACGGGGATGGCTAGGGAATCTCTGAAGCGGAAGAGGGGGCAACGACCTCTGTTATGGGAACAGGGGCGCATGCAATGTCAATCCGCCTCCTTGGGTCGAGGAGATCTCTCCAATCCCGTTCTGGGAAATTATAAGCAGTGGAGAGCTGTGTGGCTTCATTCTTGGGGATGAAAAACCTTTTGTTTATATTTTTATCCACGCAAAAAGAGAAAAGGGTCAGTAAAAAATGACCAAAGAAGAAAAAAGAAAAGGAAGAGGGAGATCGGAGCTCCGGCTACTTATTGAAAGACTCTCAGATCCTGGGGACCATCCAATGGCTATCACCGTTCTAGTTCATGCTAATCAGTAGGGTCCCATCTTCCTAGCCTTTATCCCCCGTTAGGAGATCGGTGATTAGACCTCGCCATTTCTCGCTAGCATGGGGAGCCAAGTAGTAAGATGCGTCACGCTTCTTAACAATGTACGCAACACAAATTTTGTCTACCCCTATGTTGAGGTTGTGTCTCATGTTTAAAGATTCTATCCCTAAAAGAACTTTGTAGGTGTTAGGAGTATATTGGGAGGGGGCAAGATAGAAAGTGCCGAAAAAATCTCGAAAGAGGGGGGATGGGGAATGGGAGTTTTAATCCTAAAGCTATATACATAGGGGTCATGGTGATTTGATACGGGGGATTGCTAAGGAAAGACCTAGGTACCCCATCCCCAAACCACAAATGATATCTGGGGAGATGGCGTCTTTATAACGGTCCATGAAGCGGTTGAACTTGTTCCGCTTCCTAACTAATGGGATAGTAACCTTAAACTCTGTCTCTCCCATAATTAACCAAGAAGCCCCCGAGAAGAAGAAATGAACATAAAAGAAAATAAAAATGGAGAAAAAGAAACAACTTACTGGAGATGGAGTATGCGCATGGGCGAAATAAGGAAGACAGAGACTTTAAAACATGACTTTACGGATGCGAAAAGGGAATGTAATTCAATTTAGAGATTTGAAAGAAAAATGAAACACAATCAATTCTTAAGAAGGAACGGCGTGGAAGTGCAACAAGTGCGTAGGGACAAGACGTTTGAAAGGACAAATGTCGACCATCATTCGGACGGGCAAATGATGAAATGACAACTGGAAGGAGAAGGGGACATGTCTTGAAAACTCGCACCACCCGAGAGCGATGAGGCAAACCGACGCACAGAATAACTATGAGTGTGCCCTGAAAACACACTATTTGCATCGAGAACCAAGTACGGGAATGAGGAATGGCGCGGACTGAAAATAAAGTGACGTTCCCGAGAAACACGTCAGATAAGGAAATAATGACATACAATTTTATGATCTAATGTACCTATTTTTCTAGGGATTATTGATGTTTGCAGGAGTAAAAAGATGAAAAAGGATGAAGCCGCCAATCCCCTGTTAAGACGCGCGCATAATGCATTCATTACACTTCGAAGGAATTGAAATTCGTTGAGTGTAATAGGGGCAGATGAATATGCATAAAACCTGCACCATGTCACGTGAACGGAAAAGGTCAACTAAGGGGCATTGAGGAAATCCTCGCGCAAGAACGGGGAGGAGAAGATCTAAGTCATGAGAGAAGACCACGTGGTTACAACTGATTTGACGATTGAAAGACTAGGAGATGAGACAGTTGAGAAAAATGTATGATGTGATGGGCCCCACATCTGACATAAGATTCAACAAGTATGAGTGAGATCCTATGTGTGTAATAAATCCTCCAACAATATAGGAGAAATGTGGATCATTCCCCTACCATAGGGGAGATGACGACCATTTCCCTCCATTTTTCTATTTTATTGACAAAATTATTATTTTATTTACACTCGATAACCTATAAAGGCTTGGGTAAAGAACAAAGGAAATGCATGTAATATACATAATTCAAAACATTACTGAATTCCTGGACTCTCTCTCTCTCACTCTCTAATCTCTTGATCATCTCTCACTAATTAGTAACATGATTCTATTGGTGTGGAGAAAAAAATCATTTACATCGACTCTTTTGTGATTGGAGTAAAAGTATAAGGTAACCAATAAAAAATAGACATGTATTTAAGTGATCAGATTATATTTTTTAAAAAAAGTGAAAATATAAGGCAACCAATAAAAAATAGACATAAATTTAAGTGAATGGTATAATTGTAATTAATTATTAATTAACTGGACATAAATAGAAAAAAAATTTATCATTTGATTGTAGCTTTTTACATATTATAGATCATAAATTATAGATAATAAGATAAAAAGTTCAAAGGTGATGTAAACCTACCCTTTAACAATGATTTTCTCATTCTCAATTAGATTCGAAATATTAATAAGTCACGTCTGTTTTTACCCATTATTGAACAGAACAAAAATCTAATGGTTTCATTTTCATCAACACTGCCTCATAATAGTGATGAAGAAACTTATTCAACTAACCACACTCATGGAGTCTTATTCAACTATGATTTTCATCCAACCGTTTCTCATATTAAAAACTAAGCTTTCTTCTACTGCCATTAATTCAGTTTGTAATTCAGTGCTGACAACAACAATTAATTTTCTTTCCAATGAACTTTAACAACTCCCGATTCTTATCTCTAGCCACAACAGCCAGAGAACCCTTCTTCTCCAGCTCATTAAAGCCAGCATCCAAAAGGAAACACAGACTCAACAATCCGAATTTCATGGGAAACATAAAACTTTATTGGTGGGCGGATCTAGACAATTGTAAGCACTTTGATGGGCAGAGTGACCAAGAAAGATACATGTGGGGCCCAGTCATAGATTCCGTCCTTATTCGGGCATTGCTAAAGACGTGCCCCTGTATTGAGATCCTTAATAATAAAAGAAGGGAAAAAATCAAGAGAAATGTTGTTGAATTTGCAAAATTTGGAAGCAGAAATGAAATTCGTTTGAATTGAATGGACACAGAGAACATTAGTTAAAGAATAATTCTTAGCATTATGAGCGATATGAGTCAAACCAGTGTGCGTAATAGCAAGATCAGAACCATAGCATGTGAGGACATCATCACCCACCATCATAGTTTTCAGGCATGAAGTGGAGAGATTAGAGAGATCACTAGTAATTACATGTGACTAGTGTTGACGTGAGTTGTCATTAGAATCAGTTAGCGAGATTATAGGGATGGTTTTTGAATGTAAATCTCCTGTTTCAAGGGTTAGTTATTCAAGATTACGATGAAGGAATATACAGATTTATCAAAAGTTGTCATGGTATCAAAGCAAATCGATCCGAGGCTCTTTGTTATCCTTAGCGTTTGATCAATTTTATTTTTAATTGGTTTCTTCTCATCGACGTAAATGGAGGATACCAGTGCATTCGACAACTCTGGTGGACTCCAAACCAACACCATCCTCACAGAATTAACTACCCGAATGACATAAGCTTTTACCAAAGCTCAGACCCCGACGCAGACCATCGAGAATTCCGCTGCACCGATTGGGATCAAGTTGGACGGCACCAACTATGCTCTCTGGTCCCAAGTTGTCGAGATGTACATCTCTGGTAAAGACAAGTTGGGATATATCAATGGAGACTTTCCTGAACCCCATTCAACATCTGCATCCTTCTGGAAATGGCGTACAGACAACGCCATTGTCAAGGGCTGGTTGATTAATTCTATGGACCCTTTGTTAATTGGGAATTTCATTAGGTTTCCTACGGCAAATAAAGTCTGGGACTCCATTGTGACTACATACTTTGATGGCAGTGATGCTTCGCAAGTCTATGACCTCCGACGTCGTGTAACCCGTCTACGACAAGCTGGAGGTTCTCTTGAAAAATATTACAACGACCTCCAAGGTTTGTGGCGTGAGATCGATTTCCGTCGTCCAAATCTGATGGAGTGTCCTACCGATATTGAAAACTATAACCATCTTCTGCAGGAAGACCGAGTGTACGTCTTCTTAGATGGGCTTGACGATCGACTGGACAAGATTCGGGGTGACGTGCTGCAGATGCGTCCATTTCCTACCATCGAAGAAGCTTACGCCCACGTTCGCCGAGAAGCAATCCGGAAAACTGTTATGATCACTAGCGGAACCAATGACACCCCAGGAGCAGTTTTGGCTTCTAAGGGTCTCAAAGCAGGAAAGTCAGCCTCTTCCTCTACCGGATTTCTTTCACTGGGCAGTGGGAAATTCGGGGCATCCTCCAAGCCACAAACGCCATCTGATGGCACCAAGTGTACTCACTGTGGAAATATGAAGCATACCCGTGAGACTTGTTTCAAACTACACGGGTATCCCGACTGGTGGAACGAACTTCAGGCTCAAAAACGCCGTAACGCCACGGGAACTGATGGAGGGAAGGCTGCCATAGCTACTGCAGAGTCATTTCTTTCCCTTACACCACCTGTCGAACCTTCCCAGGGAGTGTTATCTCTTTCGGATTCAGGTAATTCTGGTGCTGCTTTATTTAGTTCTCATCGAGATGCTGACAGTGGTACTTGGATACTTGACTCTGGGGCTATCGATCACATGACGTTTGACGCTAACGATTTCTTGCACACTTCTCCACCGCGATGCACTAGCATTGCAAATGCCAATGGAGTTGTTTCTTCGATCACTGGGGCTGGCACTGTGACTCTGTCACCTTCTCTCACATTATCTAATACGTTATTGGTTCCCTCCCTGTCTCATAAGTTACTCTCCGTCAGCCAAGTAACAACAGACTTAAATTGTATTGTGCTCATTTATCCTACATTTTGTCTTCTTCAGGATATTCCCAGCAAGGAGATTATTGGGCGTGGTACTAAGAGGGGGGATTATACTGCATGGATGATTTCAATGTGGGCCGAGCACATCACATGCATCATCCGAATGGTACCAAGGAGAGACAGATTTGGCTTTTACATCGTCGGTTGGGACATCCGTCCTTTGGTTGTATGCAACATTTGTTTCCTGATTTGTTTTCACATATATCGACTGTTGACTTTAAGTGTGATACTTGCATCCTTGCTAAAAGTCATCGAGTTACTTATCCATTGAGTATGAATAAAAGTGAGGTTCCGTTTGCTTTAATTCATTCTAATGTATGGGGCCCCTCTCCTGTTTCTACTGCATCTGGTAATCGTTGGTTTGTCATATTTGTTGATGATTGTACTCGCATGACTTAGTTATACCTGTTGAAACATAAAGATGAAGTATTGAGTGTGTTCAAATCATTTCATGCAATGGTTCAAACTCAATTTTCAGCTAAGATACAGACTCTCAGATCTGATAATGGTGGTGAATATGTTAACCGGGGTTTTCATGATTATTTCCAACACCATGGAGTTCTTCATGAAACCTCTTGCCCGCAGACTCCTCAGCAAAATGGTGTTGCTGAGCGGAAAAATCGACATATACTTGAAACTGCTCGTGCTCTCTTACTTGGAGCTCATGTACCTAACCGACACTGGGGTGATGTTGTTGCTACAGTCGTGCACCTCTTCAACCGTATGCCATCCAAAGTCTTGGGTTTTAAGACACCCTTACAGGCCCTTTCAACTTATGTGTCCTTACCAACAGTGTTGATGATTCCTCCCCGGATCTTTGGATGTGTAACCTTTATACATCTCCATAAGAACCAACGCACTAAACTTGATCCATGTGCTATTCGGTGTTTTTTTTTTGGGTATGCCTTACATCAAAAAGGGTACCGTTGCTATGATCCGACCACCAAGCGCACCTGTGTAAATATGGATGTCACTTTTTTGGAATCCGACACATTCTACTCTCCCTCGGTATCCCACTCTTCTCTTCAGGGGGAGATCCAAGATGAAGAGTAGAAATGGTTAAGATTTGACTGGCAAGGGTTCAATGACACAGATATGGTGGTCAATAGGGAACTTGATGAAACTCCGAATGCATCTCCAGAGGATGACATAACTCTAAGAGCAACATCTACACCACCTGAAGCTGAACCAGAATTCCCCCACTCCTTAGTACCTGAAGAGCCATCTCCTGAGAATATCCCTGAGGTAAACTCTCCCATTGCATCTCCAACTAATAATGATATGGATACTTCTGCTGGCTATATCTTACCTTTCAGGGATAATCGTGGAAAGCCACCAAATAGGTACTCTCCAGAATTTGAGGAACGAAGGTCAAAGTATCCAATTGCCAACTATTTATCCACGAAGAGACTATCTGAACCCCTCAAAACATTTGCGCATGAACTTTCGTCATGCCATGTTCCCGCTAGTGTTCAGGAAGCTCTAACAGATCCTAAGTGGACCCAGGCTATAAAGGAAGAAATGGAGGCATTACTGAAGAACAAAACATGGGCTCTTGTTCCATTGCCTGAAGAGAAAAAGACGGTGGGATGCAAATGGGTGTTCTCCATCAAACACAAGGCAAATGGATCGATCGAACGGTATAAAGCAAGGTTGGTGGCAAAGGGTTATACGCAGACATATGGTTGGACTATCAGGAAACTTTCTCACCAGTGGCCAAGTTGAATACAGTTAGAGTCTTGCTATCTCTAGCAGCAAATCTTGACTGGCCACTACACCAGTTTGATGTAAAGAACACATTCCTTAATGGTGATCTTGAGGAGGAGGTGTATATGGATATTCCACCAGGCTACACAGAAACCTTAAAGACTGGGGCTGTGTGTAAATTACAACGAGCATTGTATGGACTGAAACAATCACCTCGAGCATGGTTTGGGCGATTTAGCTGGGCAATGAAGAAATATGGCTTTCAACAAAGCAATTCAGACCATACGCTCTTCCTAAAGCATCAACTGGGCAAGGTAACAACGTTGATAATCTATGTAGATGACATGATTATTACAGGGGATGATCCAGAAGAAATTTTGAGACTCCAGAAGCAGTTGGCAACTGAATTTGAGATGAAAAATTTGGGATGACTTAAATATTTTCTGGGAATTGAAGTGGCTAGATCAAAGCAAGGTATATTTCTCTCCCAACGAAAATATATACTTGATCTACTATCTGAGGTGGGATTACTAGAGTGTAAGCCTGCAGACACACCAATAGTTCAAAACCACAGACTTGGAGAATATCCGAACCAAGTGCCAACAGACAAAGAAAGGTACCATAGGTTGGTTGGGAAACTTATTTATCTCTCACATACTCGCCTAGATATTGCTTATGCTGTAAGCGTAGTAAGTCAGTTCATGCATTGTCCTAGTGAGGATCACATAGATGCAGTGATCAGGATTCTTCGATACTTAAAATCATCTCCTGGAAAAGGACTTATGGTTTCAAAGAATAATCATCTAAGAGTTGAAGGATATACTGATGCAGATTGGGCAGGGAATATCTTGGACAGAAAATCCACTTCAGGTTACTTCATGTTTGTTGGCGGAAATCTGGTTACATGGAGAAGTAAGAAACAAAAAGTAGTGGCATTATCAAGTGCTGAAGCCGAGTTCCGTGGAATGGCTAAGGGTCTTTGTGAGCTCCTCTGGCTAAGGAGACTATTGACGGAAATTGGCTTTGCTCCTAGCTCCGAGATGGATCTGTTCTGTGACAATAAGGCAGCTATTGATATTTGTCACAACCCTGTCCAGCATGATCGCACAAAACATGTGGAGGTAGATCGACATTTCATCAAACAAAACCTTGAAGACAAGATAATTCATTTTCCTTTCGTGAAGTCTGAAGACCAGTTAGCGGATATACTTACAAAGGTAGTATGCAGCAAGAACTTCTACAACTCTCTTGACAAGTTGGGCATAAGAGATTTGTATGCACCAACTTGAGGGGGAGTGTTGGCGTGAGTTGTCATTAGAATCAATTAGCGAGATTATAGGGATGATTTTTGAATGTAAATCTCCTATTTCAAGGGTCAGTTATTCTAGCTATAATCGTTGTATATCCTAGAATAGGTTCCAATTATCATATATATATATATATATATATTTTCATCTCTGTAAAGATTACGATGAAGGAATATACAGATTTACCAAAAGTTGTCAACTAGCAGCAGAGTCAACAAGCCAGTTGGAGTTGGTGTGGTTCAAGGGAAGTGTGGTTGGCCATTGGGGAGGGATTCGAGGTCTGAAGTTTGCGTTGAAGGGTATAGCAGTAGCGAGCCACATGACCACTATACTTGACACAAAACTGGCATACAAGAGGCGGCTGATTGTTTCTCGAGTAAGAGTTCCGAGTTTGGTGAGATGGAGGTCCGCGGTTGTTATTATGGTTGCCATGGAACTTGTGAGTGGTTGGGGGTTTGGGTTTTGTGGGATCGATTGGGATGGGAGGTCGAACGTAATTAATTGGGTGTGGTTGACAGAAAGGAGGGTGGTATCAGATTTGGACTATCTCCAGACAGCATGGTTTCATGTTCAACCAACTTATCATGAAGTTCCTCAAAGGAGATAAGGTTCTCACGAGCCCGTACAACTGTCGTGATATCTTTGAACTCAGGACCGAGTCCACATAGTACCGATCCCACATAGGGTTCTCAAAGGAGATGCATAATCCAAGCGGCTCGAACCAGGCCTCCCGAGAAGTGGGTAATGAAGCGAGAAGAGGCATGACGGTCTCTGATAAAAAAGCAAGGATAAAAGTGTTTGTTAAAAGAGATTTATAGGAGACACAGTTGAGCTGTGCCAATCCAAGTGGCCAGTTAGTCTTTTGAATTTGAATCTCCATTATGATTGTCTCTAACAAACATGTTCTACCAGCTCTTCCTCCTGTTAAACAGATGGGGTAAAGTGGGTTTTTTTTTTCAAAATTACTTTACAATCATATAATCTCTAAGATACGGTTTGTGAGACTTAATTAACTACGTCAATCTAACTTATCATGAATAAAAAGAGTGAAAAAATTTGAAGTGAAAATACATAGTAATTTTTGTCTGCCTTTGAACTGTAGGGACCACATAGAACATCAAGTAAAACTACATGGATTAAAAGTATAATTTACTGAAGAAAATAAAAATCTTCATAATCCCATTATCTAATTTATTAGATATCTTATATTTTCATTTGGGTCAAGGATATCTCTAATTGAGTTTGAAAATCTTCATTTTTTTAATTTTACAACTCTCATAATTTTCTTAATCAAAACCATGTCTAGGTTAATTTCATTAAAATAGAAAAGGAAATAAAAAAATATTAAGAAAATTAAAATAATAATTATTGGTGGAAAAATATACATATATATAAAGGAGGAATAAAGAAATTACAATAACAGTAATTGCTGAAAAAATTACGAAAATAATACAATTAAAAAATAATAAGGAGGCGCAGCGTGGAATTGTTTAAAAATTACAGCATTTGGAAAAGAAAATTCCGGTGCAAAGTTGGGGATGGGGATGACGACGCTTGTGTTTTGGGATTATAAATATGGGAGAGAGCTTGTTATCATCAAGGACGTGACTCTGCCTATTTCTAAAGCCGCATTTCCTACGCCATACTTCCTTCACCTCCACTTTCACCTTTTCTTCCTCGTAGAAAGATCAAGAAAAAACAGGAAATTAATTTTTCAGCCCCATTGTTCTCTCTCTCTCTCTCTCTCTGCATCCAATTTAATAAACCTTGTTTATTGACTGTTTCGTTAATTGGGATTCTCCTCTGAGGTAGAATTCTATGGAAGAACATTGAAATGATTTGTCCTCCTGATTCTTTCATCAGGGGCTTCACTGGTGGGTTCTGCAATCGGATTGTTTTCTTTTTTCTCTACAATGAATTTTCAGCCATTAAATCCTTATTGCTAACTGGTGGCTGATCAAGCTTCGGTTACTTTGGAGTTAGTCTGATTTAGGCTTGATTTGGTTGTTTTTGGGTGCTTATTTGGAGGAATCACAGTTCGATGAATTTTCTTTGTTGTTAAATGTCTTAGATAATTAATGCCTCTATACTAACTTAAAAAGGGAAAAAACAACAGCATCGACAGCATTGCTTGCAGTAGATGCTTACCCAAACGTTATGGTCATGGGTTGTGTGGAATGAATTGCCGTATAAGTAACATCTGAGTTTTCTCTGTGTTTGGTGTATTGGCTATTAAATATTATTTTTCATTTTGGTTTCGATCTTCTCTTTAAATCATCTGTGTATTGGAGTTGGTTTTGATATTTAGGTAATCTGCTGTGCGTTTACAACATAAGTTTCTTCTGTCAATTGGTGAAGGAATGATTTAAAACCTTAAACGTTCGTTTTGTCTGTATTTCTCACCCCGTTTTGTCTGTATTTCTCTACTCTCTATTAATTCAAATAATAAGTGTATTGGAGATTTTACCGAACGATTTGCTGGCTCTTCGACTCAGACTGATTCATTTGGATATTGTTTCAGGTATCTGCTTTAGTTCTATTGGCAGCGATGAAATATGTGTCCTTTTCAGTTTCTTGCTTGTTTGGAGAACAGAAAATCTATGCTATTGGTGATCTTTGGAAATGTAGCAACCGCTTGACTTTCTTTCTGAATATTGTTAAGGGAATGGTAGCAGAAGTGTTTGAAATGTGGATGCCTTTGGTAGATACATAGCATCCGCTTTCTTATGGATTTGGAGATCAGATTGTCAGCTCCTTCTTATTAGCTTTCAGCAGCAATCATTTCACAATATTAGTTTCTAGTTAGCTTTTCAATGATGAAGTTGGAACTTGAAATTCCGTCTGTTTCTGTACATTGACTTGGGAGTCTTTGTGTTAGAAACCTGAGTATAGTAGAGGCAACGAAAGGAACCACACTGAATATAGACCCCCGACCCCGAAAAATTATCCTGGCATAATCTCATTTGGGAGCTATTTACTTATTGATTTCTGACAGGGATAGTGATGGGCTTGCCACAAGTCCCTTCAGGTGGAACTTCCGGGCAGGTTGCATCAGCTTCATTGGGTACAATTTTGCAAAGTCCTCCTCGATTTGCTGATGTTAACACCCGGGATTTGGAAAGATTCCATGCTGAGTGTACAAGCAGGTTATCAGGGAATTCACTATGCTCATCCACTGGAGATTTCCAAAGAAAAATCCCTTTGGAGCTTCCTAAGTTTGCTGATGATTTTAAGCATAGAGGGGCTGCAGAAGATACTTCTACTTATGGTTTGGGAATTAGTTCTGTGGAGAAAAGTTGGTTTAGCTCAAAAAATGGACGAGATATTCATAGCCCTGTTTCTAGGATTGTGGGTTTTGAATCAGGTGGTACAAGCTCCACAGATGCTGTCCGATCTTCAGCCAGCCATACTTATTCTTCTGTTTCGGATATTACTACAGGTGATGAAACTGAATTCAGTGGGTCACTAGCCAGGAAACGACTGTTATCCCCACTTAATAGCATGCTTTTCCCAGACCAATTTAATGGTGATCATCTGGACATTCGTAGTAGAAATTATCAAGCAAGTTCTTTGGCTGAATCTGGTAATTCTAGAATCTCTGTTGTGAAAGATTATAAGAAAGCTAATGTTGGAAGCAGAACTGACTTCACCATGCCAACCTGGTCTTTATCTGTTCTATTGGAACAGAAGAAGATTCTGAGTGACAGTGATGGTGTGCAGCCTATTGTTTTTACTGATGGCCCGATACTCGGAAAGGAGGATCATTTGACTCCTGATCGTTCTTTATCTTTCCCTGGACTTGGTCATGTCATAGAGTCAAGGAAGGGAGGAGTCTATGGTGACACAGCATGCATGTTTTCCAGAACAACAATCTCACCTCCACTCTCTTTGTCACCTCTTGGTCCTAAATTTTCTGAAAGAATGAAAACTGCAGAAAGATGCAGAAATGCTGAGAATGAGTCGGAAAATTATCACTCGATTTTAAGGAGCATAGAACGGTCACTTGATGAATCAGAGTCGGGGTTAATTTTTTCCCATGATGAAGATGATGTCCCGTTGCAAGAATTTCATTCATCCTCCATGGGAAGTACAGGGGGCATAAGTTGGTCATTGTCTCAAGAATCAGTCCGCACCTCTCAGTGCATGAGATTTGTTCGAAGTTTGAGTGGACTTCCCTTAAGAAGGTCTTTGATTGGTTCATTTGAGGAGTCTCTACTTTCTGGTCGGTTCTTGTCTGGAAAACTCAGTAAGGTTAGTGTTTATGTTAAACTGTGAGGGATGAGTTTTGAACATTAGAAAATTTCTGATCCACTGCTTTCTCTTGGCTGTGTAGAGAATTGATGGTTTTCTAGCTGTGCTAAGTATCACTGGTGGGAACTTTTCACCACGGTCACAGAAGTTTCCATTTTCAGTTACCAGTGTAGATGGAGATTGCTACTTACTTTATTATGCGTCCATAGATCTCTCAAGAGGTTCGTTATCAAACAAATGTAGGGCCCAAAAATCTAAACAAGGTTCAAGCAATGATGAGTCACAAATTGTCAGGAGCCGCCTTCGTGTCCCTATGAAAGGGCGTTTACAACTGGTGCTTCGCTATCTTTCTCTCTTGATACTGATTATTGCTTCTGAGTTCCTTGGATAATATGCAAAATTGTTTTAATGCATCAACCTGACCATTTTCCAATGGTAAGTTCTATGATGGCTTCTATTGCTGTTCTCTGATCTTAATAGACTGTCTAATGAGGCCCGTTGGATATATTTGTGGTCCTTCCACATCTTTTGAGGAGTTAGATTTTCTAGGGCATAGACCATTTTCCAACGTGTTTTGTTCCTGAATTTTACACCTTATCAGGGTTGATTTTCAGTCTTTTAAGTGTTATTGTCTTCATATTTATGTATTTGCCTTGCAGTCAAATTACTTTTTGTCCTACATATTTTGTCCAGAATGCATCTCTTATCAAATTATGAATGCAGTTGTACGGTTCTTCTAACCAAGGATTTTCGATTTTCAGTTGTTATGTTTTCTTATTATATGGGATTGCCGCCACCTATCCTTGCTAATGGAGACCGTGTGTTATTTCATCAGTCTCCTTGAGATAAAAATCCATGCTTAGTGCATGACATATGAAATTGCATAGGGAATAGCATGAATGCAAGAAAACTTGTGAAGTGGCCATTAATAATGTTATATAGCATGAGCACATGGATACTGTACTCAGGGGTCAACTGATGAAGTCAGTGAATAACTCTTCACTTTGGCCATTGGACTAAAGTCAGATTGCTTTTACCTTTGTTAGGAAGAATCCACTTTCGATCTTCTCATCATCGAAGTCCTTGCTCGCTAGTAGCTAATAGTTACTACTACATTATGTGATCAAGTTCTCTAGTGCATCGTTGTGGAGCATTTAATTTGTTAATTTCTTGCACAATGTACATATTTACTGATTAGTTCTTATGAGATATCATTTGTATGACCTTAGTAGTAGCTTTTATTAACTTTCGGATAAAATTTCTGTTTTCAGGTTCTCAGCAACCCAGAAAGGACACCTCTTCACACTTTTCTTTGCAACTATGATTTGAGTGACATGCCAGCTGGCACCAAGGTTTGAAAAAGAGTATCTTGATTTCTTTTTTGAACTAGCACTCCAACTTCAATGGAGTTTGAAATTGTATTTTGCATATTGCATTTAGTGTAACTTAAAATGACCCTATTATAATGTTACTAATAATTATATCTCTATTTCGGATCACCATTTTTTAGGTTTTGCATTCATAACATCATATACTCCTTTTGTTTTTTGTCGTTAGTGTTCTTATAATTGTCTTAAAATTGTATTTGTATCTCATTCTTTTTCCCCTTCAATATTTGCTGTGAAAACAAATTAGACTTTCTTGCGCCAGAAGGTTACTCTAGCTGTGTCTAGCTCAACTGCTAATCATTCGAAAGGACGACAGATAGATCCAGTTACCAAAGTCATGGACGAAGGAATTGCAAGTTCACGGAAGGGTAATCAGTTGCAGGTTAACAAAAGTGCAACAGATATAGATGGAGCTAACACGGATAAGAGAGATGAAATTAGACTGAATGAAAGCTCTAACATAGCTGACTCAGTGCAAAAACAATCCTTTTCTAAGGGAAGGTCAAGTTTTATTTCCTGTGTTGAGAATGGAAGTGACAGTGGGAAGGACCTTAGCTGGATAGATGGAACTGAAAGAAAATCACAGGCTTGTTTGAAGGTCAATGAGAATGCAGCTGGTGCTCTTCGCTATGCTCTTCATCTCCGTTTCATGTGCCCTTTGCCTAAGAAGGTTTCTAAGTCAGCTCAGAGATGTAAATCTGATCCTCTAGCTCTGCCACACAAGCAAGGTGTAGTGGATATGGAGGTAGATCGGAGATTTTACTTATACAATGACTTGAGGGTTGTGTTTCCTCAACGACATTCGGATGCTGATGAAGGCAAGGTATGTGATTATGATGTTGACATTTTATCTTGGTAGGCTTGATCATATGTCTTACAAGTTTTGTTACAAAATGGCAGTTGAAGGTGGAATACCATTTCCCAGAAGATCCAAAGTACTTTGACATCGGCTGAATGGGGCAACAGTTTATTTCACTAATAAAGCTGCTGCTTATTCTGACATTGTAAATATGGATAAGGTCTGTAGTCATTTCATCTCAAAATGACACTATCTCTGTAAATAATTTCATCCCTTCTTAAATTTAATGGGTATTATTATTTAAGTTAAATTGGCCTCTCTGGCTTTCATTTGCTGAAGAAGTGAACTGGCGATGTGTATTGAGATGGACAGGATGAAGTTCTTTGAAGGACTCAATTTTAGAATCTTTGACAGAAAAAATCATCCAATTCTATAATAAATTATGTCCAACGATTTTGGTTTTTATATCTAATTAGAATGTGCAAGGAGTCCAATCTTTCTAATAATGTAATGTAATATTATGGTTCTAGACAATGTTTGAAGCATATCGTTACGGTTAGGTCCTCACAACTCCTAATTGCCTTCAAAATTTGTTAGTAAATTTTTAACTTTAGAATTTGTAACTAAATTTATAATTTTGACAAAAAAATTCATCCTTCTCATCTTGAATTTAGAACGTTTGTCGTAATTCAGACTGCGTGCCTGATAAACATGATTTGCATCACCTTTTGTTAGGGTTACAAAAATCAGGTGATATTAGGTCAATTTAGACACTTGATTTTTTTAGTTTAAACGGCCCAGATCAACTTGATATGAAAATTAAAAAAAAAATAAACGACTTATACCATTAAAAATGGAGTTATGAAAATTAAAATTAAGTTTTTTTTAACAATTTCAATACAATATATATTTAAAATTAAAATTATCACAAAAAATATTCATAACTCCATTTTTAACGGTCATTTGAACTTTCATGATTTTTAAATTGGTTAATTGAATATCGTCAAATTTGATGAAAAAGATAAAATAATTTTCATGATTTTTCTTTTATTTTTTTTTCAATATTTTACCCCTAATAAGAGAAAATGTTTTGTATTACTAAAAGGGTAATTTATAAATAACAATATTTTTAAATCACACCAAATATAAAAAATATTATTTATCTATGTATAATTTTTTAGATCAATTACTAACTTATCAATATGGAAATAGCAATTTCCTAGTATTTCGATTAATTTTTCAAGTAAATGGTCAGGCTGAACTGGATTGTATCCGTTCAGCCGAACATAAGACAGGAAATCCTGTAAACATGCAGCTGAGATTATGGGTCAGAGTCCTTTTGAACAAATCGAAATGGGCCTATTCTGTACAATGTGGATTGCCGGTCGTCTTGTGAATAGTATACATTCATCAGAGCTGGGCCATCTGATGAGCTATCCATGGCCCATCAGGGAATATGTCAGTTTCTGCTACAAAGTGTCTTCCACATATACAAATTGGGGGATGGGGTGGGCAAACGGCAGCTTCGAGGGGAAAGTGAACAAATCAGAGAAGAAGAAGGCGGCCATTGTAGAACAACCTATTAAAGGAAAGTGGGTAGGTCATGGAATACACTAAAAGACTAGAGGCCCTGCATCAGCACCACTTGCCGATTTGAAGCCCCTGATTCTTTGTAGTCATTTTACTGATTTGACATTCACACACACACACACACTTCTTTCTAACCACTGTGGTTTAGCTCGCACTGCCTTCACATGTTGCATTGCACCACACACATTCACTCATCCAATGGTCTACTCCCTGTCCACCCTTCATGTTATAACGATCCTGACATCCTATTGCGAAATTTTTTTGCTAGAATTATTAATAAAAAATTCACGGTCGTCACACATTAAGTAATCCTATTACACTCAATTTTTACGATACTGTGATGATGACAATACAAAGATAATATCAAGGATTTAAAATGATGATTACTGATTCCCATCTACATGAGAGATACTCATAGATAGAAAGAGAAGAATCTTTATTTAGGAACTGAATGGATGATTTGGGGGAAAATTACATGTTTTTTTAAAACAAATTAATCACAACGATAGTACGCATATGTGTCCCTTTATCTATGGCCAAGGGCCGTCATTCGCTCGCACATCCCTTGAATCTCTATCACCATCTGATACTGCGTAGTATGCCGTACAGTGCATGTGTAGGCAGAGAGAAAGAGCAACGCTTATGATAAAGAAGGGGGAGATAAGTGCCAACACTTCATGAGGTCCTTTCATGATTCCTGTACTCTGCTTCTTTTCTAGTTTCCTTTTCCAATTCTACCCGTCCCCTAAATTACGTTTTACTTTCTATTTCCCATCTCCTATTTCATGTTTATGTCAAGTAGAATTTTTAAGTACATGGCACATGAGCTGTTTTTATGTTATTTGTATATATGTACATCGTTTATGTTCAATATACATAAAATTAATATTGTATCGTTCAGACTTTATAACTAAGAACTATTTTATGTCAATGCTAATACATTTAATAATGTTAATGAATGATTGTATATATAAAAATGGTTTTGTCTTTAGACCCTACTGTTATAATAAAATATTACTCTCTTTTTACTGCATTAAACCGTACGTGACAGTACATATCTTCATGAAAATTTTAGGTTATAGTAGTAGTTCACAACATTTCATATATATAGGTTACTTTTCTATTGGATTTTGGTGTTACGTAGAAAATATTAAATTATTAGAATTAGACTTGAGCTTCATCATTCTATGTTTTCACCAACTTTTTAGTAACTTTTAACTAGTTGATAGTAACGTGGTTTTGTTATATAACTAATTGCATAACAACATGGCTAATTAAGCTAAACTCTTTGTAATTAACCTCTAGCATAATTAATTAAACCAATTGTTACAAAGCCTTAGAGAGAAAGGGTTAACCATCATGAGCTTCAAAATTTGAATGAAAATTGTGGGATTAACTTTCTTATCAAGATAGATATACAAGAAGGATATAAATGTCATTTTGTAAGCAAGCAATCATAATTGTGCAAGGTTCTGGGCACATACTACGACATTCTCTTTAACTCTCTCTCTCTCTCTCTGTGCTTTGCTCTGTTGTTAAGTGCTTTGAAGCTCTGCAATGGCAGACCCAACATTAATGTACAACATGAAAAATGAGAAATCTCCAACGTCGAAGCCAAGCAAAAAGATCAAGACGCAGCACTTGTCATTGAGGCTATTCCCATGCTTATACTGTCCTCGTAAGTTTTGCACTTCCCAAGCTCTGGGCGGTCACCAGAACGCCCATAAGCGTGAGAGAGCCGCCTCTCGCCGAACTTCCTTGTCTCTATCTTCTTCTCTTCAAACGTCGTCAGACTCATTTGCAGCTTTTGGCATGAACAACAACCACCACCTATCTGCTCCACCGTCCCTTTGTGACCATTATTGGCTGCAGCTCCAGTCGCCGTTTCAGCAGCATTTTCACCAAAGTGACATTAACTCAGTTCCTGAACATTTTCATGGCGTTCTTGATGCTTCAACTTCGTCTTCTACCCAAGAGGCTGTTTCTCCTAATGCTGCTGATGATACTCACCATGTTAATCTCGACCTCAGTCTTCGTTTATAATCATAACTCCCAATCTATTTCTACTTTTAATCCTTCTTTTACCTTTTTTTTTGGTGATTCGTTGTGGGTCAAGTTTAGGTTTCTGAGCCATGGAACTATGGGATTTAAAATGAGATTTTGTTAGCTCCTCTCTCTCTCTCTCTCTAACATATACATTCAAGAATGATGTTAGTAATGGTTGAGATGAGAAGACAGTTTTTGCTCCGCCGTGGCTCCTCTTAGCACCACCGTGTTCTGTATATTAAAGACAAATGTTATCAACATTTCTTTTCTTTTTCTTTCTATCTTTTACTTTTCCCCTCAGGACAAAGCAGTCTTGATTCTCTGTTTCTAACGAAAATTAATTAATTTCATGGGAAACCATTAATCCTATTCTCTCTTTAGAAATGCATGTATTTCTTCGCTTATCTTCAAAGTTGAAGAATTTCCATTGAATTAGGACACGTATATACTGTTTAGTACGCCGTCTCTGCCTTAGCAAAATTAGACTCACAAGTAAATGCGAGAGTAATATTTAAAAAAATCTGACCGTTTGTTATAAAATGGATGACCAAGATACATCCACGCTTTTTTTCCCATTTCATATATAATTATATTGTTATTTTCATTAAGACTAAGGATTTGAATCATTTAAAGTGTGCTGTGTTATCACAAAAAGACACGTAGAAAAGAATCTTAATTCCCGATTCACGAAATAAGAAATGTCTTGTTTTTTATTTGCTAAATGACAGCTGACTAATATATCATGTAAATGTGTATGTTGAATGGGATGGATTGGCGGTGATTTGGTGGGCTATGACATATTCTAGGAACATTGAATACAATGTCATGCAACGCAATGTCGTGTGAATTATGATGGACAGACACAGACAATCCAATAATTCCCGGATGTTCCGTCAAACTTTGCCACTTCCTCTCCTCACTTCCCCCATCAAATCCATCATTTGTACCGAACGAATGAGGAAATGTTAAAGTAATTAAAGATGTGACCGTCTGTTAAATATAATATATACACAAAAAATATGCATTAAATGACTGATTCCTACCAATAGATGAATAGAGGCTTTATCCATTACATCCGAAAAAGAATATGTAAGGGTACTCTACAAACATGGATTCTACTTCATTTGTTGATTTTCAATGAATAAGAATGAGATGATTATTGATAAACCAATTACGTAACAAAACTAAATGAGAAAGTTTCTAAACATTTGGGACGCGAACGGATGGGAGAATGGGCGATTTACAAGTCGACTGCTACATAGCCTCCTCTCCGTCTTTATAGATTGAAAGAGTGTGAAAGGGAATCCATCCATAGCTAGAAAGAATGAAGCATCTGCTGTTCACAGGGATCGTCGGACACATAAAATCGTAGGGGCGTGGAACTTGAGCTGTCTCAGGCTCGTAACATGGCGTTCAACCTATGAAATGATCATATCTCAAAAGTAGGAATTTCAGACGTCAAGCCATGTGTGGCCTGGTATAATAAACGAGGCACTAGATTTCTGTAAGGATCGCTTTCTCTCTTCTCCGTCAAATATGCAAGGCACTTCTCGACCTCATTCTTGACTTCTAAATACACTTCATGAGCTTTCTCTCTGTCCCGTAGCTCCTGCTTCCGCCCTTCATATCACAATAAATAATAAAAGAATTTTAAATCAGGCAGACAGATTATGAGCTCTTTCAAATTTCTGAACAAAAAGACATACCTTGAGTTTCAATAGGTTTTCCAAAGTAATAATAAAACCGGCCGGGAAACTTGGGTAGAATTCCAGGCATGTGTACATCTTGGTTTGCTACCTCCCCACCAATATCAGCCCTATATATCATCACAAAAGCACCCAACACTCGAGAATTCGTAACTGAAACTTAAGCAACAGCTCGACAAACGAAAGGAATTTTCATCTGGTCTTCATAATCAAATATCAGCTGACAACAGTGAAAAAAATGGATACTAAAAGAAGGGTAACAGCTCAATGCACCTTACTTTTGCAGCCTCATCTGTTATGTCCTTGATGAAATTCCTCAAGTAAGGAATTTTCATCTGATCTTCATAATCAAATATCAGCTGACAACAGTGAAAAAATCAGTAATTCGTCAGTGAACTTTTAGAATGAAAGCGTATTCGTAAATAGAATGACATATCATGCTTGTAACTACTTGAATTGAAACGTTCGTCAGTTGAACATAGAAAATAACGTTAAGGAGTATTTTTCCCTTTTAGACCAGAGGAAAGACAAGTGTGCTGCTGGTACTAGTTTCAACTACGGAAATTCTAAGGTACATGGATTATTCCATACAGGGAGTTAAATTTACCATTGAATCATATCTTGTAGACCCCACAATAGATGATCCAATGGTAATTTAAGTCCCTTACAGTACAGGACTGTACCGTAGCAGGACCCACGAACTACACGTACAAATAGTTTGTAAAATCTTATCCCTTTTTTCCATAACACAGTAAGTTTCAAGTACAAAAAAATATACAAAAATAGTTAAATATACAGTAGCAACAGAAAACGGGCATAGGCTTACTTCACCAACATCATCTTCTCCAACGGCACCAAAAGGAACGATTTTGGCTCCAAATCTAGCTGCCATCCTCACAAATTCTGACTGCTCTGGCCAGAACAGCTTGTATGTTTCACCCTGAAAAATATGAGAAGCGCAATTAACACTTTGTAATTGTTTAAAGTCTGAATTTTATGAAGCATCACTGATCTTATAAAACACCAACCATGTGCATGTGCTTAAAAGTGAATGATAATGCATAATATTCACATCGACAGGAGAGGAAGAATTAACTCATCAGTAAATTTCTTCAAAGAATAGTTGAATAAGTTCTGTTTTTAAGTTTTTAACTACTAGAATGGTAGATATTAGATAAGCTTCATAAGTTTCATTGTACGCTGTAAGACAAGCTCAAGGACATTCAACCAAATACTACCTTGCGATGAAGAGCCTCACGCATGCCACCTGGGTAAAGCAGGACATGAGACTTCGAAGAAAGAAGTTTGAAAAGATTCGCCGCTGAGACAGGAACCGCACCCATCATTCTAAACATGTCGTAAGATGACAATTCGGGTAACTTTCCTTCTCTCGACTTCGTAAACATCATTGGATGTGCTATTCCTCGCACAAAGATATCCCTTTCTATCAACATTCGGCCTACCAGTGGAACCAGTTCTAACCCCAAAAGCATGTGATAGCCAACAAATAAGACTGGACCCTCGGAAGGGATTCCATCTAGGCCTCTCACGATTTCCCCATCATCCAATGTCGAGAGCATTACTGGACTAGTGGCCAAATTAAGCAATCTGGGACATCCCGTTGGTCATGTGAGAAATGATCATCAGAATTAACATTCCTCTAAGTCTAAATTATTTATACTTCATTTGCTAAATTATTTACCCGTAAGAATCATATATTTTCCTGAATTCAGAAGCGGTTGGTGGGATGTAATCCGAAACATAGTCCAAATATCGTGACCGACGGTAGAAACTAGCACCCTTGATAACAGTGACCAAATCAACATCATCATCCTGCAATCCATTATAACATTTGAGTTTGTATGAAAGAATCTAAGATTTTATAGAATTTTATTGAACTATTAATTAATAAGAAGGGCAGAATTGTTTTTAAGCTAACTCTTATTCCATTGGGATTTCTATGCTAGGAGGGAGAGAAAATTTAGAAACTGAGTGGTTAAGAATTATTAATAAATCGTGCATTTTTTTAAAAATATAGGTTTTATCAGTTGTGTGCTCACACATGCACACATAGATCTCCTACCAAGTAAAGGAAATGACCGCTGTCGTTGAACCTACGAATCTCACATTTTGGAAGAACACATTCAAGCCTTTCACCTTCCTCTAGACTAGGCAGCAACTGATCTTTCCCGCTGAAAGGATGAGAATTTTACCCGTTATTTTGTGATATCAAAAACTTAAAAAGAAAAGATAAAAAACTCATACATGGCAAATCAGAATAGTATAGTGTTGCATAAATTAGAATATAGCAAGTCAATATTAGCTAAGACAAGCATTATGTCAAATTCTTATTTAAGATAGCAATTAAAAGTGGAAGCAAAGTGCTAGACAAAGTGCTTGCTTGCACGAATTCCCTTATTCTACCACTATTTAAGCTTAGAAAAGAATCAGAGAAGAATGTAGACCTGGATAGAATCAGTGCTTGGGCTTTTACAGCATGGAGGCGCGAGTTGGCAAATGCAGAAGCTGTTTTGAGCATCTGTAGTTTCCATACAAGTGTTTCGCTGGGTAAAATATTAGCCAGAACCTGCAATTTCAATGGGCCAATTCTTTTTCATGAGATTAACAGGATTATATTATTATAATAAGCATCATCGATTAAACCAAACATACAAGGTAGTCTACTTGAGGTTATTTTTCTCGTTTTTCTTTACATTACATAAGGTAGCTTGCTTACTTAGCGCTTGCGCTAAGGATCTACCTTATAATTTTGAACCATTTCTCGACCCCGAGCGTAGCGACCCAAAGAAAGGCGCACTGGCAGCTCGTAGTCGCGGCAAAAGTACTTTGATGGTTCAATCATTACATTAATAGTGGCCTTCCAGGAATTGACCAAGCAGGAACCGGGGATCAAAGTTCCATAAAAAAGTCCATTTTTAAGGGAGAAAAATTCAACTACTCTCCATCTACTCTTTTCTGCTTATTTTTGTGATCATGTTCCTAAGTTGACTTACAGAGAGGTATGAAGACATAGCGACGAGATCCTCTGATAGTTCTCCAACTGTTTGTTCCAAAGGAAGTCCCTTTTCCATACCAGCCATCACTATCCTCAAAGGATCACCTAGTATCAGAGCATAATCACTAGTATCATCTAGTGAAAAAGTATTCACATATGCTTAATTATCAGGCTTTAGCCTCAAAGTAATTGCATTTCTAATGAACCGAAACTGGGAACTTGAAAGAGCAATGCGATAAAATACTCGGATCTTGCTCCCTACCTGAAATCGCAAACTCACATGGATTATTAATTTAAAGAACTTCAAATAAATGCAGGTAAAAATAGTGCAGAATTGAAGCAACTAGAAAATACAACAGAAATAAATAAACTAGAGCCAAAAGAAAAGAAAAACCTTTCATTAAACCGAGTATGTAAGGGAGGGTAAGATGAAATGAGTTGGGTGAGACTTGGAACAAAGGTATTAGAGGTTGGAGTGGGGACTTGCTGTAACATGTAGCTGCCAAAATAACAGAGAAGAGGAAATAAGCAGAGTCATCGAAGTTTATTTGCACTACTAATCACCAATTAATGAGCTTGCATGTTCAATTCCAGCTTGTAACTTGTAAGTGAAGGCCATTAACTTGAACAAACTTCTAATGCCCACCTACTGTGTTTTTCCCTCTCAGGCATTATCGTCTTATTCATGAATCCTAACCATACATACTTCCTTAAAATCATGCTTCGAGTGCATAAAGCGAATGATCCAAATGGAAGCAATCTATTTCACAAGGATGAGTATGATTGATGGAAATAACCATGTAGTAAAGAAAAATATGAGCTGCAATTCACCTGGGTTAGCCAAAATCAAGACAAGGTCAATATCGGGGTTTCGAGCTGCAACAGATAACGCAAGGCACGCTCCCAAGGATTCTCCTACAAGATATATAGGCCTATTGGCGGAACGATTATTCTCAGACCTGATTGTTTTCTCTACCAGCTTCACCAGGTCTGCATGTTTTAAAAGTAGCAATGGTTTCACTAAGAAAGCATTCTAAACAGAACTCTTATCCTTGGAGTTTTACTTTTTGAGAGAATAGGAAAGGTGCATAACCTGTAAATGGCGTTCTGTCCATGACAGGAATATGCAAGCACCATATCTCAAAAATCCTTCATTCAATCAAAAAATGTCACAATATCAGCATTCAGCAAGGCTGTTGAATGAGTATAGACGTCTTTCATTAAGGTTAGTATCAAATTGATTTTTTGAGACATCTTCAATGATAGTTAGAATAAAATTATAAATAAATAAATAAATTAAGTTTGCAAAACTATATTGAGCATTATAATTTGCATCATTACATACTTTCCGAGTCTTCGATGATGCTTAATAAGCCCAAGTCCAACGCCATCTACCCCTGCAAAATTTATATTTATTAGAAAAAGATTATCAAAAAAGAAAGAGACGGGTTTTAAGATGATTTTTAAAAAATGGATAAAAAAAATTGCAAATTATATCTATGTAATTTTCATAATTAAATTAATTATTTCAAATATTTTTACAATTTTTTTTAGATAATTTTATAAACCGGCTCTCATTTTCGATCATTTTCGTAACTCTCTACATTAAATTAAAAAAAGTTTATTACAAACTACAATGGCACACTTCAAGTACACAAAAGAAAGAAAGAAATTACATAGCAAAATAATTGCAACCTAGACGGTAGATACTCGTTACTAGCAACCAAAAAAAACAAACAACGCAACTGTAAAAATAAAAAGACAATAGTAAATAGTTAAATCTGGTAACTTATAAAATAAATTAAAAAAAGAAAAAAAAAACAGAGTAGGAAGAAGTTAAGCTGGTATCCGTAGTGGGATCCTGTCGTCCTGAGTTGAATAGGGATACTGCGGGGAAAATGCCATAACTACGACACGACCAATCAACAAAGTACGAGTGTAACTGACAGTTCTAACGACCAATCAAAAGCGAAAGCTTGTTTTCTAAAAGGAGAACTTTTGCGGTGAAGAAGGCGATCTTAAAAATGAACCACGAGGAGGTCCGTGTCCACGAAAATCCAAAAAGATTATTATAAGCAAGCAGGCAAGGAAAGTAAAAGACTAACCAGGCAAAAAGAGAAGAAGGGGGGAATTATTCAAACGGGACCCACACTCCAACGGCGAGAACCAGCGAGGAGGTCCGCCATCCGATCTAATCAGCTCCATTGATTGCTCAAAGTAATTTTTCAAGCTCCTTTTCTCCTCCGGAGACTCCTCCAGCTTCAATGACTGCCTAACAACACTCGACGCCGTCGTTCCGGCTTTCTCAAGCTTCTTCTCAAACCTCCCGTTTTCTGAGAAACTATCAGCCGACGTTTTTGATGTGCTCGCCGGCGTTTGTGTTGTGGAAGCTTGGTCAAATGACGTGGACACAGCTAATCTCCGACATGGTACTGAAATGGAACTGGATTTGAACTTCCCGTCGGATAACACCATGTCCGGCCGGAAAATGGAGGGAAAAAGACAAGCTCCTGTCGACGCCATATATTCTGAAAAACTCAATCCTCAGTCAATCAAAGAACTGTCTTCGGAGATTTATAGATCGAACACAGCTAATTAAAAAAATAAAAAATAAATAATTGAGCTAATGAAAAAGAAACAAAGTTAATCGAGACAAATAGGGAGAAAGGAAGTGAGAGATGTGTCGTTGAGTGACTGATATGTTAGTGCCCCAACTTTCTCTCCTTCTCCATTTTGTTTTTTCGGTAAACGGTCGGACGGAGTTGTCATTGGTCTATCTTTCTTTTCTTTTCTTTCCAAAATTAAATTTTAAATCCTATAATATATTTTTAAAGAATGATATTACTACTATTCAAAGATCAGTCTAAATTTATTTTAATTACAATTATATGACAATATAAATATAATTAAATTTATTTATTTATATTCATAATTTAATTAATTAATTTGTAAATAATATATAATTTAGATTAGGATTATAACAAATCATAATTTATTTAAATGTTGATTCTTCTAGATTACTTTAAATTAATCATTATATGAGTGAGAATCAAGAGAGTCAGGAAAAAAAACAAACTCATTAATCAATTGTTTTCACAAACCTAGACTAAGTAACAAGAAAAATGAGTCTATATCAAAGTAGAATATTTCAATAATGATTTAAAAGTAAGAGATGTTTAAAAGTCATTAAGAATATTTTTATACTATTTATTTTTTAATGACAAATACAATACAATTGACACCTTCCATCCTTTATAAATCTAAAGTAAAACAATAAAAAATTGATGGCTTCATCAATGTCAGTATGAAGAAAGAAGGGTCCAAATTGATGGCTTTGTAAAGGATGAGTTGATTTGGCTTCTTCTACCGAATTTTACAAATTAGTATAAATAATCGTGAAGATTCTAATTGGCTATTATAATCTAGATGATTTAAATAAATTATACTTATAAAATAAATAATTAAATTTTTATTTTTATTTAAATCTGATAGTTAATTCAAATATGATTGAAGAAGTTAAACCGCATGTCATTGACAGTTTTCAATGGCAACAGTCTGATCCTAAAATCTGTATAACTTGAATATTATTAAGGAAAAATCTGTGGTACAATTAAACATTAGATCACCTCTTCTACTCTCATATAAAGTATTAACGTTAGATTGACCCTATTATCGGTAACATCGGTACCGTATGAATCCTCCATTATTATAATCTCAATTGAATCTGATTTGATTTTTTTTTTCTTACTATGCGAGCCAGTTGGCAACCAATCTTGTTATTATTTAATGCAATATATATACACACACATGACAGTAGGCTTCCCTCACATTAAGTAATCTTTCAAGAAAAATTTTATGTGAGGTGATATTTACTGAGATGTTGAGAAATGATGGATCTTAGATGACTTTTTAAGTAATTATAGTCAAACAAAAGTTAATTAAATATGTATTAGGACTCATTAATACATATTTAGATTTATTAACTATGTATTGAGATTTATTAAATATATGTTGAAGTTTATTAAATATGTATTAGAACTCATTAAATGCATATAAATTAATAATTTTTAGAGAATTTCATCAAATATGTATAAAGGTTCATCAAATATGTACAGTGATTCACCAAATACATATTGAGACTCATCAAATACGTACAAAGTTAATTTTATACATATTTGGTGAACTTCAGTATGTATTTGGTGAACTCCAAAACTTATTTGGCGAACACCAGTACATATTTGATGAACCCCCTCCAAAAATTATTAATTTGTAATATTTAGTGAACGTGAATACATATTTTGTAAACCCTAGTACATATTTGGTGAACCTATGTCATGTTCTCAATCGTCATGTACACATGGCGATTGGTTCCCAATCGCCATGCTCTCAGTTGATCATTTTCATGGACTTAACTATATTTGCACTTGGTCATTTTCACACATTTTTGTATACTTGCTCATACACTTTGTTATTTTCATACACCTTGTCATTTTCACACACTTAGCAATTTTTACAACTTAGCTAATTTCACACACTTAAGCATTTTCACACATTTAGTCATTTTCACGCATTTGGTCATTTCATACACTTAGACATTTTCACATACTTTATCATAGTCGATAAATTATATATTTGCACACTTGGTCATGTTCACACATTTTCATATATTTGTCATTTTCATGTAGTTGTTTTACTACACTTGATCATTTTTACATACTAAATCATTTTTACACGTTTAATCATATTTTCATGCACTAAGGCATTTTCACATACACTTAGCCATTTTTACAGATTTTCACATACACTTCACAATTTTCATTCACTTAGTAATTTTTTACCTTTTGCCATTTTTATGTACTTGTTTTGTCACATGCTCATATTTTCATGCACTTGAGAATTTTCTCTACTTTGTCATTTTCATGTACGCATTTTGATGGAAGTAAACTAATTTCATGTACTTAATCATTCTCACAAGGTAACTCTTTTCACATATGTGTTTTGAAACACTTAACTATTTTTATACACTTAGTCATTTTCACACGCTTTGTCATTTTCATAACTTTATCCATTTTCACTCAGTTAGTCATTTTCACATACTTAGTCATTTCACACACTTGCCAATTTCTATACACACTTTAACCAATTGCACACACTTAGCCATTTTCATACAGTTAGTTATTTTGACACGCTTAATCATTTTCATGCTTGATCATTTTCACACATTTAACCATTTTCATATGCTTAATCATTTTCATATAAATAGTCATTTTACACAATATACATTTTTATATACTTAGCAAATTTAATGTACTTAGTCATTTCCAATCACCAGGCTCTCATTTGACTTTTTAGTTGGTAGCTGGTTAGTGCCTGGTTGTTGTGCAATTAATATGGTGCATCGGTCATTTTCACATATTTTCATATACACATCATTTTCATGTAGTCATTTTGTTATATTTAGTTATTTTTACACACTTAGCCACTTATATGCAAATAATCATTTCCATGACTTGATCATTTTCACAAGTTAACAATTTTTATGCATTTAGTCATATTTTCGTTTACTTATTATTTTTCTCACACTTTGACATTTTCATATACTTATTTTGATACACTTAGTTATTTTCTTGCACTTAGTCATATTTTCATGCATTTAGACATTTTCACACACACTTAGTCATTCTTACAACTTACCACATACATTTAGCAATTTTCATTCACTTAGTAATTTTCTCCACAAGTATCAAATAACATAGTCTTTCACCATTTTTCATGTAATTAGGCATTTTTACATACACTTAGCCATCTTTACACACTTAACACTTTTCACACACTTAGTTATTTTCATACACATAATCATTTTCACATACTTAATCATTTTCACACACTTGATAATTTTCATACACTTAGATATCTTCACACACTTAATTATTTTTAGACACTTAATTATTTTCACACAGCCATTTTTATTAATTTGATCATTTTCACACACTTAGTCATTTTTATATACTTGGTCACTTTCACACTTAGTCATTTTTATATATTTGGTCACTTTCACACTTAGTCATTTTTATATACTTGGTCACTTTCACACTTAGTCATTTTTATATACTTGGTCACTTTCACACTTAGTCATTTTTAAATACTTAGTCATGTTCACATACTTGATCATTTTTATGTATTTTTACAAACTTAGTAATTTTTATGTACTCTGCCATTTTCATACAATTAGAAGAAGCCTTACAAAGACAATATTGTTATTCCTTTTGCTTAAAATAAATGAACTTTTAACACCAAGAAATCATTACAATGCTTTCAAGTTCCTGCACTATTTAACTGACCAAAATCAACATAAATTATACACTAAATTTTGATTGTGTTAGTGTCATTATTCTAACAAAAAATTATACTCTATGTATCAAGTGAATTTGAAACTAACTACTTGAATTTGTATTACCTATACATGTTTTTTCTTCATAATTTCTTCTTCTTTACATCAACACAATTTGATTCCTTCCAAGCCAAACCTATCATCTAAGGCATATGTAATATTACGTACCACCTTGAAGTTTTCCAGAATGGAGATTATTATTGATTAGATGATTCTAATCACTTCAAGCGAAAGAGAAGACGAGGGAGAAGAAGGAAAAGGGAAGGCCAAGTAGAAAGCCAAAATTCTTGCCTTCATAATTCGTGAAATAGCAAGAAGGAATATTATTAAATATGCATATATAACCTCATTGCACCTTGCTAAAAAAACCTCATTGCATCATGTAAAACATGCAGAGGTGAGTTTAAGATTGGTAGCAGGTTAAAGGTAGATAACTTGAAAATGCTCCCAACTCAGTATTAATAATCTGAAAATCAATACAACTTTATCCAAATAACAATAATAAAACAGAGGAATAACATGCGAAATTTGAAATTTGATACTATGACTAACTGTTCATCCATAATAAGATAGACTCGTTGTCAATAATCAGTTTTAATTACTCAAAAAAGTACTTCCAACCCTACACAAGGAGAATAAGAAAAGGCTTGAGAGACTCAATTCATCTGATTTAGCCTCTGCCAAACATATAGCTTTTGAGCAGTATCCAACATCCAAGCATTAGACAGAACTCTTTTTCCTGATAAAGAATACAACATTTACATCATAAGATATCTTAGACAAAGGATCAATCGAAAAAATCTTATAGCAATGTAAAAAAATTCGATTCTGGATGAATTAATCATAAAAATGTAAACATCTAGCATTGCATATCTGAAGCAAATTTGCACACCACAATACTCAAGGGGATCATGATAAAATAAAGGACTTTGCTATTATTCTCTTTTCATTTGATTTCACTCTATGAAAATACTTGTGATATCCTAATTCATTTAGAGAACCCTTGCCACAGCAAAAATGTATAAAGAAAGAAAGAAGATAGAACTAAATGATCATATGCCTCTACCATCGTTGCCGTTCACAGTAACTAGATATCTTTGAGCAACCAAGTCCATTACATGGCCATAGCGAGGTCCAGGTCCCCGTCCTTACTCTACATTCACATTTAAAAAAGAGTTAAAATAGACTTTCTTATACTAAAATTCAAGATCATGGTGAAACTAAGCTCACCTATGCCACTCGAACTTATCATTGGTCAAGTCGAGCATATAGAGATCGTCTCTTGAATACCTAGCAGGACCCATGCCACCCTAGTCAAATAATAAGAAGAGTCTTTAATTGAAGATTCCAAATATAGAATTTCAAAGTTCTATTGTTCCATTCAAATTACCTAGAAAACAACCATAGTGCTGACTGTATCCGTTGTGTGTGTAGCCTTAGGAGATGGTGGGTCACCCGTAGAACTCATTTTGCATAATCAAACACCCGGGTGTCAATAAATAGAAAGAAAAAGTCAATTCAAACTCAAAGAGAGAGAGACCTCAGGACCTTGTCGGCGGAGTGGCCAGAGAATAGTGAGAGAACTCCTCTCTAATTGTAAAGGTAGCAGGTACGAGGTATCCTTGAGAATCATTCAAGAACCTTAAACCAAGACCCAATTGCCAGTAATAGTACTCCCAACTTCACCATCAGAAACCCACAGCTCTGAGAAATAGTGAAAAATGAAACCCTAGGTTCTCATTCTTGAATGCAATAATCTGTCCAAAAGCAAACAAAAAATTAAAGGCAAACACATGCTCAGTTCTCTAAAGCAATAATGAAAAGCATGCCCTAGATTATAGGGTAGAAGACGAAGGAGAGGATAATGAAAGAAGAAGGGGAAAAGGGGAAGAACACACCATAGTAAAGAGAGAGAAAGAGAGCATCGATCATGATGGAGAGAGCACCCATTGCGGAAGAAAGGAGCTCGTGTTTTCGAAGTAAGTTTTTATTTAAAGATTTTGAATTTTTATGTGTTATACGTGTTAAAACACCTAATAGATACTTGATTCGTTCAGTAAAATTGGGTGTTTTTATGTGATGATTATAGAAATGTATGGTTGTTGGTAGAAATACATGTGTTGGATGGAAAACTATAGTATTTTTCTAAGTGCCCGTAAAGTGTTCGACGAAAAATCATAATGAATTATATGGCTTATTTTTATCATTGTCCGTATTTTTATCATTGTCCGTAAGGTGTTTGATAATATGCCACATTGGGGTCTATACTATATTTATATGAATGCCTATAACATGTTCGATGAAATGCTATATCCAATCCAAGGAAAAAAATGTAAGTTTATTTTGTGACAAATTTGGTTGTTATGTGTTATAGTGTTAAAACACCAAATATATGCTTGAATCATTTTGAAAATTGGGTGTTTTTTATCTGATGCTTCTAGAAATGTATGATTATTGGTAACAATATATGTTTCGGATGAAAAATTATAGTGTATGTTTATGTGCCCATAAGGTGTTCGACGAAATGTCACAATAGAGACTATAGATTATTGTCATTGCTTTATTTGATATTTTTCCTATGTAATACATCATTCTTCACACACATTTTTCAATAAGTCATGACTTAAATTTTGGTTTCCTAGTCTGAGTTCTATGAGGATGGTGTACGTGATTTTGGGAACACCATACTGATACCTGCGTTGTATAGTATGCTACCTGAAAATGTGAAAAGAAAAGTCGATGCTTCTGGGTTTAGATAATTTATACGTATCTTGATAAAATGGAAGATGGATCGTGTCCTCTTGAAGAGCCTAGCTGAGAAATGGCGGGATACAACCCACACCTTTCAGTTAGATGAAGTGGGTGAAATGAAGATGACCCCACTGGTCTTTACTGCGACTATCGACTATTGATCTTAAAGTCGTTGGTTGACAACTAGACTACAATTTGGATCTGTACAATAACAAGAAGCCATTGCGAAAGCTAGACAAACTGTTTTTAGAGCTTCGAGAAAAAATTTAGTTATCAATGAATTTTTTATAAATATGTTAATTACAAGTATATAACTCTAGAGGATGAGAAAGTATTGATGAAAGTGTTTCTTCTGGTTCTCTTGAGAACTACAATTTTTTGTCACAAGAGCAACAAAGTCTATTTGTACTTCCTCTCAGCCTACACAATATAGATAAGATACGAGAGTATAATTGGGGTGGTTTGGCGTTCTTCGAATTGTATTGCAATAAGGATGAATTATGCCGGGGGAAAGCGTAGCGACTGGGGATTTTTGAAGAGCATGTGAGGTATGAGCTTGTGAATACTTTCTGTGTTTTACACTAAGCAAACTAGTGGGTGGTATATACACAGTAGCACGTTGGATATACAATGACTTGGGAACGAGGGATGTTCATCACAACCTTAAAGAATTTCGTATTAAACTTCGATATGTGATGCCTCGTGAGGTATGTGTTTTATTTGATCAATTCCTATATCGTCCTTCTTGAGTATGGATAATATTTTACTGACAACCTATTTGTTTTTGAATTTGCAAATCAACTGGAACCCTTGGGGAGAACGTGCAATCTTTCTAGACCATTGCCACGATAGTATACATCCTACCACCATGAGGATCTTGCTGCAAGGACCTGTGGTAGAGCATGATACTTGGGTAAGCGGGTTGCACGATGGGGTATAGGAGCCCAAGAGCCAATAATCATATTCAGACCCCCACCTTCAATGTTATGTGATCAACCATATTCCAGAGAAGGTCTGATTAGTGGTCTTGGAGGTTTTAGAGCGTCACACTTCATCAATCATGAAGATGGCGATGTCGAAGATACTTATGATGATTTCTGAAAAATGTGGTTGTCTTACAACTAGGATGGGGCATCTTCATTTTCGTAGGTGCTAAACGTCTCTAAATGGTTTTTAAATATGGGTGATTACTGATATTGTTATACAATAATCTAAATTTGTAACCTACGTGGTATAGGTAGTAGCACGAGCAACCTTAAAAATCACATGAGCATCAGGGTCGGCTAAAGCGACCGTTGATGATATAAGAGTGGCTAAAATTCAACTACCACCGTGATAGATAACGGTTCCACACCTAGATGGTGGATGGTCACAAGTGACTTCACAACGTGCAACCATGAATGACTGACGATTGGTTTTGATCGAGGAGATAACAAAATTCCGATAGCGTTCAACATAAAGGCTTGCCTATAATAGTTACCATCAGCTCCTCAATCAAGATTTTGACAAACGTTCACTGGAATATCACCTTTGACGTTCACCCACTTTACCTTTAGATCTTTTATCTCATTCACATCACCATCGAATTTGATCTCCTTCCCACTGTCAAAGATGTCCAATATAGAAGGCATGTCATATGCAGTGACTTTGAATGTTGACCCATGGACATTCAACGTGCAGGTGGCTGGATCAAAGTAACCTAATAGATGCTGTAAGAAGTTCCTGTTCAACTTACGACATTTAATATCCAACAACCCTCTAAATCCCATCTCCATGACCACACTGCTCTTCCCCTCATCAAAATTTACAACAAGATCCATAAAATTCTTGGGTGTACAGCGTGTGGACAACTTATATTTTAAGGCAGACTTTCTTAGATGACTAGGATCGGGTTGTTCTGCTCGACTTTCAATGGCATAGATTTCATGCCACTGGTCTTTGCTGCGACTACTGATCCTAAAGTCGTTGGTCGACAGCTAGACTACGATTTGGATATGTACAACAACAAGAAGGCATTGCGGAAGCTAGACAAACCGTTGTCGGAGCTTCGAGAAAAAAGGTTAGTTATCAATGGATTTTTGATATATATGTTAATTACGAGTGTACAACTCCAGAGAAGGAGAAAATATTGATAAGAGTGTTTCTTCTGGTGCTCTTGAGAACTACAATTTTTTGTGACAAGAGCAACAAAGTCTATTTGTACTTCCTCCTTGCCTACACAATATAGATAAGATACGAGAGTATAATTGGGGTGGTTTGGCGTTCTCCGTATTGTATTGCAATAAGGACGCGTTATGCCGGGGGAAAAGCGTATCGACTTGGGATTTTTGAAGAGCATGTGAGGTATGAGCTTGTGAATACTTTCTGTGTTTTACACTGAGCAGGCTAGTGGGTGGTCTAGACACAGTAGCACGTTGGATATACAATGACTTGGGAACAAGGGATGTTGGTCACAACCTTAAACAATTTCATATTAAACTTCGATATGTGATGCCCCGTGAGGTATGTGTTTTATTTGATCAATTCCTATATCGTCCCCCTTCTTGAGTATGAATAATAATATTTTATTGACAAACTATTTGTTTTTGAACTTGCAGATCAACTGGAACCCTTGGGGAGAACATGCAATCTTTCCATACTATTGCCACGACAATATACCTCCTACCACCATGAGGATCTTGCTGCAAGGACCTGCTGGTAGAGCATGGTACTTGGTGAGCGCGTTTCACGATGGGGTATAGGAGCCCAAAAGCCAATAATCCCAGTCAGACCCTCACCTTCAATGTTATATGACCAACCATATTCCAGAGAAGATCTAATTGGTGGTCTTGGAGGTTTTAGAGCGTCACACTTCATCAATCATGAAGATGGCGATGTCGAAGATACTTATGATGATTTCTGAAAAATGTGGTTGTCTTACAACTAGGATGGGGCATCTTCATCTTCGTAGGTGCTAAACGTCTCTAAATGATTTTTAAATATGGGTGATTACAGATATTGTTATACAATAATCTACATGGTATGGGTAGTAGCACGAGCAACCTTAAAAATCACATGAGCATCAGGAGCATCAGGGTCGGCTAGAGCGATCGTTGATGATATAAGAGTGGCTGAAATCCAATTACCGCCGTTATAGATAACGGTTCCACACCCAGATGGTGGATGGTCACGAGTGACTTCACAACGTGCAACCATGAATGATTGACAATTGGTTTTGATCGAGGAGATAACAAAATCCCGACAGTCTACACCACAAAGGCTTGCCTCCAATAGTCACCATCAGACTCCTTAATCAAGATTTTGACAGATGTTCACTAGAATATCACCTTTGACATTCACTCACTTCACCTTTAGATCTTTTATCCCTTTCATATCACCATTGAATTTGATCTCCTTCCCACTGTCAAAGATGTCCAATATAGAAGTCATGTCATATGCAGTGACTTTGAATGTTGACCCATGGACATTCAACGTGCATGTGGCTGGATCAAAGTAAACTAATAGCTTCTGTAAGAAGTTCCTCTTCAGCTTGCGACATTTAATATCCAACGACCCACTAAATCCCATCTCCATGACCGCACTGCTCTTCCCCTCATCAAAATTTACAATAAGATCCGCAAAATTCTCGGGTGTACAACGTGGGGACAACTTATATTTAAAGGTAGACTTTCTCAGATAACTAGGATCGGGTTGTTCTGCTCGATTTTCAATGGCATAGATTTCATTTTCCTTAACATAATTGAGTTTCACTTCCTTTGTCATACTATTCCACTTTAAAACTAGATTTTTTCGTGTCTACACATCACAAACTCACTTAAATTACAATAAAAATTTATCAATTCCATGTTATAATGTAATGTTTATTTAAACATACTTATTTTATTACCACTAATATTTTCACCTGTCGCCCTCATTTTTTAGCACATTCTTTCACACTGTTTTAATTTTAAACAACCACATTAACATTACAACAATTTATATAAAAATATGTAACATTAAATTAATGATCTCATTAATTACTTACAAGTATACAAAGAAACTCTTCTGTGCATTCTTCACGTTCACATTTGTGTTAGTCATATGAAATTTATGTTAGTATAAACAAATTTAGTCATATGACAATGTCTTCTTATCATGATTATCCATGATACTAATTTATAATGGATTGAGAATCATCTAGTAAGAATGCTAAGGTCCTATGTACCATTAAACTATTGGCATGTCATTGTATTTTAAAGAAAATAAGTAAAACTAGCTATTAGATACTTCCATAAACAAAAATAAGGTACAAATAAAGAATTAAATTAATAAAAGTGAGATGCATTACATAAAAGTGAGGGGAAAAGATCATGCACATAAATGATGAGCAACTCTTAAATCTCATTCTCAATAAAAGAAAGATAATATTTCAGCACCAATTATTCAGATTACAAAAAAAACATTACATTGTAAACCAAATAGCTAAAGATTGTGTAACATATTAGATGACCACGAAACCATAATAGTGTTAAGATCTTCCTGAGTAAAATTCTAAGGAAACTTGTTCAATGCCAACAAAGTCCCCACTCTCTAAATCCAACTGGAGTCAACTTTATCAATCATTAAAACTACGTAAGCCTTGACATATCTGAACAAAAAACAATAGAAGAAAACATTGATATTGATATCAAATTTATTATGCAGAAGCTACACTTAATACCCATGCTAGACAGGTAAATATGTTTGTATCTAATGCACCAATAACATTGACTATATGTCCATTTTACTACATCTCAACTAAGATGAAGAGATCCATAATAATAGATTTTTAGGCTTCAAAGCAGTCAAAACTATTTTACAAAAGTAGTGTGTAAACTAAACTAAAACTAAAACTATAACTCTAGCTCAAGACAAAACTTATAAAAAACATGTAAAGCAAAACTCGAGTGTGCTCAACAAAATGAAAGTGAGACTCGCGACAGGGTTCAGAATGAGAGTCGACACCAATATTTAGTAACATAATTAATATATCTGCAGAGAAAATGAGAAAATACTTGAAATGTTTAAACCACCCAAAGACATTAAAAAATCATCTTTATCAATAATGAAATCAAATATTAAAACCAAAGCAAACAAAAATTTTGATTTTAATTCACCTAAAAACAATGAGAAATTTCCAATAATATAACTAAAAGAATCCCAACTCTAAATTAAAACAAAACATAAAATAGAGCTCTCAAGCTTAACAAAATAATGTAAACAATATCTCACCTCAGAAATGAAAAAAAATTCTAGAAGTAACAGCTCCAAGCAGTACATATTTGAAAATATCAAGAAACAATGAGTATCTGAAACCCCAACTACAAGGATTCCTTAATCGTATAAGTGAAACCCTATAAACTAACCATAATCGACAGACATTAAAAAGCTTCATCAAAATAAAATAAAATATCAATGTGAAGAATAGGGCTAGTAAGGCTCACTCTAGAATGTTATTCTAAGACAACACATGTAATAAATTAAGCCAATTATAAGTGAGGCCACAAGACAATATAATAAAAGATGATTTCTAGAACTTTCCATCTCTCTGCACACTTAGCACATAACTAACATGTAATTTTAATCATATTCAACCAATATAATTTTACCAAGCAACATTATCAAGCAATTGATTTAACTCGTAGAAAACTATGCAAAGGAACTCAAATGCCCTCTATACTTTCAACGCATAAATCTTTTATCATATTTAATTTTAATGCAAATTCGATCTAGAAAATGATTACCGTAATTTCAAAGTTTTTGGAATTCACTAGCTATGAAGGGAACATATATATAGTATATCAAAATAGTTTCCACAAATTTAAGCATTAAAAGCAAGATAAATTCATTAAGCATGCTAATCATTTGTTCCAAAATAGGATCAGTATTACAAGCACGTTTACCTATAGGATCAATTTTACAAGCTTGCTTACCTCTTGATATGTAAACTGAATTTTTACTAGTTAAAGAAGAAGTTGGAGTAGAATATTGCCCAAGAGTACACGAGTTGAGCTAAAGTTGAATCATCAATCTAATGAGAGACAGAATTAACAAATATCTATCTTTTAATTTAGGAGGGGTCATTAGCTATGTGTAGAGTGGACATCCTACTATAAAAAAAATCAAGAATTGTATTTCTTCTCTGTATGTTAAACTAAAAAAAAACTGAAACAAAACAGTAATCAAAGACCAATTAATGAAATCTCAACCCAAACCAGAAACCAATAAGTAGTCAAGTATCATTAGTAGTGTCCAATAGATTCTTGCTTCTTCCTTATCAAGTAATACTCTGCTCCTCCAATAGCAATCAGAATAATCAATCCATCAGCAACTCCAACTACAATCAATAACCATTTTTTCAACCTAGACTTGCCATGACTCCCATGAGCACCCTTCGAAATCTTAATCATGTAACTCAATCCCTCACGCCTTTCTATTTGTTTCACTCTCATTACAATACTATATAGAAAGCATTCTTCTATGTCTCTCGAGGAAACATACAAAGCAGCTGCACATTTACAGTCATCTAAGCACAAATTGCCACATACTTCTTTACTTACTAAGGAAATTAGTAACAAGATAAACTTACCGACTCCTGCAACAACCTACAACCTTTCTCCTTCCTCTGCAAGTCTTATTTTCTCTCTAATGAACAATAAATCAAGAATTAATAAGACAAAGAATACATCAAGCCTAAATCAAACAAAGCCTAAATCAAACCTAAAACAAGCCTAAATCAAATATTAACTGACACCTGCTGACTACTGATTACCTTTGAAAATTTGAAATTTCTTAAGATGTTAATTCAGAAAAATCAATCAAAATTATGTGGTACAATATCAGTCTCCAAATTCCATGTACAAATCCAGAAAAAACGCATAGACAAAGAGTCAGGAAAAGACCTCAAACTGTGTTATTTTCATAACTTTTGTGTAAAAATCGTGTGGGCTCTACCTTCTCTTTTTCTTTTTGTTGGGTAAATCTACACTTAACTACAATTTGGAAGACCAAGTCTTGGCCTTGTTTATCATTCAATTTACATACTTTTTACTTTTTGCGTCTATTTTTAATTTACTTATAAATACCATTTTCCTATGTCTGTTTTTCTCATGCACCCAACACATTTTCACAACCTTAAACCCCAAGAAACAACCACTAGTCACTAAAAACACTGCCTTTTAGTAGATTCAATGGAAGAAATGACACAAGAAATTGAACTTCCTAGATTTAGATTCCACCCCACTGAAGAAAAGCTTCTTGATTTCTATCTCAAACACATGGTTTTTTGGAAGGAACTATGTTTTGATATAATATGTTTTCTCAATATCTACACCATCATGATCCTCGTGAATTGCCTGGTACGTACTTAAAGTTCTTTATTAGTGTGTTCCAATCAAATTTGAAATGGTTATTGTTTAATTATATGCTAATGAACTTTGTAATTATGGGTTGATTATAGATTTGGCAAAGATTGGAGAAAAAGAGTAGTACTTTTTTGTGCTAAGAGACAAGAAATATGGTAATGGTGGAAGGCGAAACAGAACTATCAAAAATGGGTATTGGAAAGCCACTGGTTCTGACCTTAAAATACTAAGCTTATCATATCCGAAGAGACTAATCATATTGAGAAAGACCCTTATTTTCTATAAGGGTAGGTCCCCTAGAGAAATCAAGACTGATTGAACGAGTATCACTTGCCCGATAATTGTACCTTGCCTAAGATAACTAAATCCTTGTTTGACAAAAGAAAATTCAGTTTATTAAAAATATTTGCAAATAAGAATTGATTTTCTATTTGTTTTTGTGAATGAAGGGCATAGTGTTGTGAAAGATATATAGGAAAGCAACTTCATTGAAAGTGTTGGAGCAAGCAGAGCCAAAAATCTAAATAGAGCCAAAATCAAACCCTAAATCAAGCCCTAAATCCAAACATACCTAAATCTAAATAGAGCCTAAAGCTTAAAAAAATTCAAATTTCTGTATCAGCCCTAAAAAATATACGTGCAAGATATTACAATGAAGATAGATCTCTTGATATTTAGTCTTATTTTTTAAGTGCCTTAAGTTGAAAGAGAGAAAAGGAGAGAGACAAAGAGAAAGAGAGCACCGACAACAGAGAGAGAGTCGATGACGGAGGAAGAGCACCGATGACGAACACAGAGAGAGAGGGCCGGCGATGAAGGAAGAGCACCGATGATGAACACACAGAGAGAGAGAGAGAGCCGACGATGAAGGAAGAACACCGATGATGAACACACACACACACACACACAGACGATGAAGGAAGAGCACCGATGATGAACACAGAGAGAAAGAGACGGCGATGAAGGAAGAGCACCGATGATGAACACAGAGAGAGAGAAACGACGATGAAGAAAAAGCACCGATGACGAACGCAGAGAGAGAGCCTGGACGACGAACGCATGAAGATGAAGAGAGAGAGCCTGAATGACAAAGAGAGAGAGAGAGCTTAGAAATTGGGGTGAAAATCAGGTGCCCTATAAAGCTTGATGTTAAGCTTCAGATTTTTTTCTGAACATATGTTAAGCATTAGTTTGAAGCTTTCGACGAAGAAGAGGAAGGAAGCTTCCTTTAGAAGCTTTTCAAAAAAATTTAACTTGCAACCAGGACAACAGGTAAATGCATTTTTCCACCATGTGTGATCGAACGGTTAAAATTTATTTGACTAGATCTAGAATCAGGAATTAATGTGGTTAAAAAACTCCAACAGGGGAGATGGGCCCGTAGAATAGAGGCAATAGAATCGCAATTGATTTGCCATATGCTTATTCGTGGAAAATAGTATTTTACTTTGGAGAAAAAACAGAGATAAATATATTTTTTTTCTGAGAGTACAATCCTAGGAGAAAATCAGCATCTTCTGGACTGACTTTGGCTCGTTTTCTCTAATTTAATATAAGGGAGAAAGGCTCGTGAAACATGCTATAATTATTTATTTAATTTCTTTGTACTATGTTTATGATCTAAATTGTGAAACAAAGCACGTGCTTATCTTAGAATAATAGCGTGCTTATAAGATAAGATATTACTTAGATTACTTGTTTGTCCCATTACTAATCTTGACAAATAAATGAACTTTTTTATTCATGGCATCAATTATTTGATAATGGTTAGACAGAGAATCGCCTCTAATTTTGGACTGATCGGGGAGAGTGAGATTTAAATTGGGTTATTCTTATTCAGAAAATTATATTTTGGGAGAAGTTTTTCAAAATCTGTACTCCATTCTCAAAAAGCTCACTGATTCCCCAGTAAATACTCTACATCTAATTATCTTATTGTCCTTGTTTTTAACACCTCTCACCATCTCCTCACTAACTTTTTTAATTTTTATTTCATTTAACATATGTGTAATTTAGAATTTTTTTCATGACCACGCCAGCCCTCAAAGCACGTCCCTAAGCAGCTTTGGCCTTAGATTGAGCCCGTGACTACCTAGCTTGCACCCTAGCAAGCTCATCTCTTGACCTCTTAGCGTCATCCTGAGCCTTGGCTAGATCGTCTGTTACCTTGGAAAGTTTAGCCTTGGTCTCTTTAAGTGCACTCTTGAGAGGGAATCGCTCGCTTTCAGTGTCTTGATAATGTTTCCAAGCTTAGTCTCCTCCACCTTCATCATTTTAACTTAAGCAATGGCTACTTGAAGGCTCATGTCTCTCTCCTGTAACTGTGAATGAAGCGCCTCAGTCTTAGCTAGGGTAGAACTCAAATCCACCCAAAGTACATCACGCACAGTACGGTAAGCCTCGAGCTCCCACGCCCCCTGGGCATGCAGACATCTTGTGGCCTCTAACTCCCCTGTAAAATATGCAGTGGCCTCGTCATGTTGCCTTTCAGTAGCCTCTAACTCCTCCATCAAATAGGAAAAGGCATCCGTGTGCAGGCATCGTGCAGCCTCTAACTCCTGCATCAGACGGGAAGAGGCCTTCGTATGCAGGCGTCGTGCAGCCTCTAACTCCTCAGTGTGCTAGCGGCGGACTACCTCCAATTCTACCTCCAAATGGGCGGCCTCATTAGATGTCTTTGTACCATGACCCCTCAGCTCGTGGGTAAGATCTTGAACCTGAGATATAAGCAATTCATTTTCCTTGGCGATAAAAGACTTGTCTTCCTCAGGTTTCCTGGCTAAAACACGGGCAGCGTCCAAGTCAATCTTGAGTTGGGCCTCACACTGCTCGAATAGAGCACACGCCATAGATACCTGAAACAAAGACTAGTTAATAAAGCTTATTACAGATAAAGTAAATGAAAGAAAGGGAAAATGATGTGGAGATCAACCTAAGTGAAAATAGTAATACTGATAGAAGAGAGACAGTGGTCCCCTGACTCTAACTGCCCCAATGCCACATCAACCGTGAATCACCTCTTATGCTTCTCCAAAAAAGTCTACATCTCAGACCTCATCCTGATAAGGAGCTCATGGCTCTGGTCTTCGTTGTCATCTTCACTATCAAAAGCAATCATTTTAGGGAGTTCCTTAGTCCCGGAAGGGCCTGCACACCTATCAATAGTAACATCTCCCTAAGACTCCCTTGAACCCCAAATATCATGAATATGGGGAGCAAGTGTCGATAGACACCCCTTATCACCAGCCTCAAGACCTAGGCCTTTGCTAATGTCATCAACTTCGATGGCACCATGAGCCCCCGAATCAAGGGTCACCCCACTATTAGTGACTGCCTCATCCTGGAATGCTTCGATGGAGGGAACCACGTCTGATCGAACTATACTAGCATTGGGACATGCGATAACATCAGATACCTTCTCCCCATGATCCTATGGGATGACACCGTCACTCTCAAAATAAAAAATTAAGTCTATCTCAGTAAGAGTGTTGTGAAGTTTGGCCCCAGTGGTAAAGTCAGCGCGACGTTTGTTAAGATATCTCAATTGATGAATGTCCCCCTCCAACCTAATCATTTTCATGAACAACAAGTCTTGTAAGGGCTAAATACACTCAACATAAGTGTCACGGTCTGATGGAGGGAGACTTCGAGAGGGTTTAGCGAAGCTTCCAATACCTCTAATTGTCGGCTGAGTGGCGTGAGGTAGCCCACCAAGGCTCTAAGGAATGTCCTTAACTGCCTTTTCTCTCTTCCTCTTCTTAGACTCGCTCACTTGCTTTTTGGCTTTAGGCTCACCTGAGAAAATAAACACAAGTATAAGTTACTAAAAAGAAGTATACAAAAACATAACAAAAAAGTGAGTTACTTATTAAAATGCAAAAATGTTCCTCAAGGCATGCAGAAGTGGTGGTTAGCGAGAACTTTGATGCTAATAGATGATTACACTCGTTCAAAAGGGTCGAACACTTTTGCTTGGGTGACAGAATTTGGAAGGCCAATTCTACATGCCCGTTGCAACATGTCGTTCAACATGGGGCAGTTACCTCTCATCCCTACGATCATGAAAATATAGGGAGAGAAGCCCAACAGTCATTAAGCATATATGTATATGTGTGTGAGTCAAGTATGTGTAATGTATAGCACAAAATAAGGGGTTCTCACCAGGAGTAAGTACAAGATCTGAAGGAGTGAATTTACGAAGCATCGTCCATGACTCATCATGGGAGGACTCTGCTTGTCTAGCCCACTCACCACCCGTAAAAAACCAACGATCATTGGTATCTTTGTTGTTGGACGGTAAACCAAGCACCAACATAACAGCCTTCCCCATCAAGGGCTTAAGTAAAATAGCCCAAGCCCGTGACACTTAATCAAGAAGAGGTCTTGTATGACCTTAAAATCAATAAGAGCCTTAAGAACAACCCCTAAGATGTTCCTCCAAGATTTACGAAATAAATGACATGGAGCGTAGTGAAACCTTCTGAGGGCCAACTTTGCTATGTCAGAAAGAGGAAGCCAGAGCCCATACTTGAAATGGGACTAGCAAAAAGTAACCTCCCCATCAGGGGGTCACTAGCTAACTCGTCAGGACGAGGGAGTCGTAGAGTGGTCGAATCAAGAATGGAATACCTCTCACTTAGCTCATCCATGTGTTGTTGGGTTATGGTCCTCTTAGCAACATCAATTACATAAGTCTCCCTCTTGCTCCTCCAGCCTCAGTATGCTCATGGTCACTTCCTTCTTATACCTTATCTAACCCAACCTCAGGGCTGGCACTGCTCGAGCCATGATTGCTAGTAGCCACTGACTCGCAACCCTCGTGGCCTCCCAAGTCCACCGACAGGGACCCCAAAAGTTCACCATTGGATGACCCCCTTCGGTAAAAGAATTGTCTTATGAATCAGAAGCTAAAGACATGATTGAGCAATAAAGGGGGAGGTGAATATGATGTAAGAACATAAAAAAATTTAAGGGGGCCTAGCAATACAATGGGGAAATAAGGGGACCTAGCAACGCAATGGGGAAATAAAGGGGCCTAGCAACGCAATGGGGAAATAAAGGGGCCTAGCAACGCAATGGGGAAGGGTCCTAGCAATGCAATGGGGGAATAAAGGGGGCCTATTTAAAAAAATAGAGAGACAAAAGGAGGGGAGTACCTTGCACCAAGTGAAGTAGGGGTGTAAGTGGTTCGGTTCGGTTTAGTTTTAGGGATTATATCAAACTGAACCGCAACTGCAGTTTTTGAATTATCAAAACCGAACCGCACAGAACAATATATGTAAATCGAACCGAATCGATCCACAAAAAATCAAAGGAAACTGAAAAGAACCGGACCTAACCGACAGATTAACAGAAACTTACAGGAAAACTCTAGAACATCCAAATCTCAGAAGAACAAATATGAAGAAGTCTTTAGTCCTATATATCCAGATCAAATATCACATAGAAAAGCTAGAAAATTAAAGCCATAAAATAAGGGATAAAACTTTCTAAAAAAAATAGAATACATAACAAGTAATTTAAAAAAAAGAAAAGAAAAATCTCTCATTAATACTAGATCTTAAAGAGATGAACACAAATTGTCTGGTGTGGGTTCGGCTCAGATCTAAAAGAGATGAACACAAAATCTTCATAATATTTGTCAGTTGTGTAGTGTTGGCCGTCGCTGGCAACAAAAGTTCATCAACGGTGAGATATTTAAGAGAGAATAGGGAGACTATACAAGAGAGAGACAATGGACAGAGAAAAATGAGATGGAGAGAGATTGATGGAGACTTGAGGGAAGAGAGACAAGAGATGAGGGGTCTGAGTCTGAAAAAGAGAGAGAGACTGCGAGCATTTAGAAAGCCAGAGCTATTTAAACTTAAAGTCTAGGGTTCTTAAAGGTTGAAGGGTTAAAAAATAAAAAATAATGCGAAAATGTTGGGGATAAGATTGAACTCATACGCTGCCACCTGTAAGAAGGCTTATCTCCTACCACTAATCTAGCCACTAATTTAGTAGTTATTTGTACCTTTTTAAATATATATCAGTGCGATTCGGTTCCTGGCAGTTTTAATCTCTTTAAACCGCAAACCAAACTGTAAATTGCAGTTTTTCTATATCTTGAACCGACAAAAATTTGAATAATATGATAACCGACCGAACTTATGCGGTTCGAATCGATTCGATTCGGTTTGGTCGATTGTTTAGTTTTGCTTACACCCCTAAAGTGGATGAGGATGTTAGGAGTGGAAAATGAAAAGGAGGAAGCCTCCTATTTTTGGAAGGTGCAGATCGCCTCGAGTAACACAACCATTGTGACACCTAAAACAAGGTAAAAGTCATTTCATTTGGCCTATTGATAGGCTGCAACACTAAAAATGGTGTTATATCAACATGGAAAATTTGTTAAACTTCTCTAGTCCATGAAATATTAAGGACATCGACGAGTTGGGAGAAACTATTATACCCATTTTTTGGGTATATGTAAAAGACGTTTAAGGACACAATCATGCAACCCGAGACTTTTCAGGTTCCCGAGTCATATTTTATGGAATCTTAAAACATATTAAAACAGTCTCAAGACCGGGTGCCTCGAGTCATTCGGACCCGAGGCTGAACGCCTCAGGGATCCCTTAGGCCATCCCCCCGGGGCACCCCGAAGCCACCTACTCAGGGACACCCCAAGGTTGACCCCCGGGGGAGCCCGAGGCCTAACGCCTCAAGGATCCCTGAGTCATGTGCGTAGAGCCTCGAATATGCTCCCCGAGGCCTAGGCATGGGGATGCTCCCTGAGGCCGAGGCACAACGCTTCAGAGACCAGCCCCAGGCCAAGCATTCCAAGACCCTCGAGGGTTGCAGATGGTGTTCATATAAACCAACTCGTGTTTTGATAAGTCTCAAAAGAGAGAGTTTCTGCTTAGAGATGAACTTAAGGGCGGAAAATCTCTCGCCTCTATTAAAATATGGATCAAGGTGGAAGCTTGCAGAGTGTCATCATGTACACTAAATATACCTAGACTAAATAGGAATGATGGTATGAGAAAAAGCATAAAACCCACTACCAAGGAGTCAGTCAACGTGAGTCTAGCAGGATGTCATCATAAGCATTTATCATGGCCGGTCTAATGGTGGCTAAGGAAGTACATTGTGGGGTACGAGGATAGGCTGTCCTGACACTCGAGGTCATCATCTTTTACCTTTTACCCTAATAAAGGAGAAGCCTCCTACCATGCTGAGACCAACCCAGCCTCAAGGCCAAGTTCTCACTATAAATACCGCAGTAAATGCACTTTGAGAGGTACACAATAAATTTCAACCAATTCTCTAATTTACGCTCCTTTATCCCTTGACTGACTTAATCTTTGGAGGGGTAAAAGGAGACCACCCCCTCACCTTAGTCTCCTACTTTACCTTTCCCCATTGCAGGTGTGGAGAGAGAAGTTAATCGAACACATTGTCAACTTAATCTCGCCCTTGAGATTTAGCCGTCAATAATCCTCACTCACTATCTCCTCACTAATTTTTTTAAATTTTATTTCATTTAACATATATGTAATTTAGTTTTTTTTCCACCTTTACCTTTTTCTAACAGTCAAATCCAAGTTAGAAATAAAAAATTGAAGGGTTCAAATAGGTAAGTAATTATTTTCATTTTTAGTAGCCAATACAAGTTAAAAATAATACATTGAAGGGTTCAAATAACTTGTATGACTATTTGAAACATTTAAGTAATTATCTAAGTGTAACTTCATTAGAAATAAAATGATGAAATGAAGACTATAAATTATACAAGCTTAAAGATAGAAATGGAAGCATATTTATAAAATAAATATAAAAACATAGTTATTTCTTCAAACAATACTAAAAATAAAAATATAATTGTAATGATTATTCACTTTTATTTAGAAAAAATAAATAATATAACATAAAAGTTAAAAAATAATACTTACATGTGAGAACTAAGAAAGGAGAAAAGATAAAGTGTGATAAAAGTAGGGGTAACAGAGTATAGTGGAGTTAGGATGAATATAGTTGGTTTTTAAAATAGAGACCTCTCTAATGCTGGGAAATGTTTTCCCAGCATTAATGCTAGGATTGATCCTGGCGTTGGATCTGGCCAGGACAATCCCAGCCGTTATTTTAATTTCCCCCTCTTTTCTTTACAATTGGCTCAACCGGTAACCAAACATCATCACCTTCAAACTTTTTTTCTCTCTTCTTTCTTCGAACAAAACATGAGACCCATTTTCTCTTTTACATTCTTCCTCATCCTCCCTTCAACCCAAAACCTAGGGCATGCGATCTACAGCTCAGGAAAATCCACCATCGCTATAGCTCTTAGCAAGGTCACGTGCACAGTGATTAGCTTCCCTCGGTGACGTCGATCGAGCTTTCTTCTCTAGCCCTAGACTCGTAGAAGATTTTCTCATGATTTAGGCTTTTGGTTCGATAAGTTCATGAATCCTTCAAGTTCAACGATACTCGGGTATGATCGAGCTATGTTATTCAGTCCTAGATCATTTTTCTTCTTCTTGTTAGAGAAGTTTCTGCATTTGAATGTTAGTATTATTAGGACCTCTTTTGTTAAGATTTGAAGAGAGAGATGTTTTATGCTGCTACATCAATTGAAAACGTCAACCCATATTTTACTCATTCATTTTTTGATTCAAGAGTTCTTTGTCATTTTTACTGGATTTTTGTTTTTATTTTTTTGCTATGGGGGAAAATGATTGTTTCTATGCTATGTCATTTTGGCTGTTTATTTTGTTTCTAATTTTGTATGCTCCTTACTTAATTTATAATGAATTATCAAATTTACTAGATAGTTTGCTCACTTTAAATGATCTGATCGTTAGGTTGAAATTTCAGTCATTATGGTAAGAAAACAGGTAAAATTTTGGGAATATGGATTATGCTTGTGGCATGTCCAGAATGATTTTTATTGTAATTGATGGGCTTTGCTCTTCATTATATTTTGGTATCTTAATCTATATTTGTAAGTTCTTTATCCAGATTTAAGCTGAATTTTTCAAAAGAACGTTTAAAACATGTTTAGTGACTGAATTTCACCATGTTATACTTGCCGAAGAATACTCCATAATTTGTCTTCCGTGAATTAACTATCTATGTTGTTTTCAAAAAGGGTATGTCAACATCTACTTTCTTTTAGCTCTTCTTAATCTGCTTTCAAGTAAGAGAGATAGCTAGAGAATGAATATGTGTGTGTGTGTGAGAGAGAGAGAGAGAGAGAGCTTTATGGGGTTGTGGTAGTGCTTATCAGGGATTCCAACTATATAAAGATAGTGAATAGAAAAGCATCTATTGGGTCCCTCTACAATTAAGGAGTTTTATATGTGTAGCTTGTCTAGAACATATTTTTGTTATCTTGTGCCTTTCAACTTATTGGTCGGGGTGGACACTATTGTCATGGCTTGTATTATAGTTGAATAGGTCTATATGAGTGTTGTGAGCTCAATGGGTTGAACATATTATTGTTGTCACACATATTATTGATCTCACAAAGGTGGTCTGCTTGCAGTTTTCATTCTTCTCTTCTTTCTCATTTACATTCTCAGTAAGTGGTTGTTTTATATAAACTCGACATTATTTATCTGCAACCAGAAGCACACTACTTTAGTGTTTTCTCATGAAAACTATAATTTGTAAAGGTGCAGTGCATTGGTTGGCCTAGTTGGTTGGACGGATAGGTATTGAGTTCCCAAAACTTACTTTATCATAAGGTTAATTGCTCATATCGAAATGAATATCTTCTTAGTTGGGCATTTCATACTTTACATATTTCATTCACTAGATCTAAGAAAATGTGAATGGATCTTCATCTTTATTAGACTGAAATACTAATGTGATTATGCATTTTTTACCAGATATAGGCCATGCAAATTTGTTTTGCTAATCTATGTAGAGAGAATGTTGTGGATGTTCTTAGTTAGATCTATTTTGTTTAGCTAATTTTGTTAATTTTGTTTATTTCGTATAGCAATTTTGTTGTGATCACTCAGTTGACATATGTATATCATTATGAATATATCTATGATGACTATAGTTTTATAAGACAGTAAAATATATGGTTGTAGAACAATTTGATATACTAGCCGGGTTGCCTTTGTATATGAACGATTTATGTATTCTAGTGACATTTTTATTTAATGTTTCTTTACTTCATTGTTTATGCTTTAGCAAAGGCTGGATTATGGTCTTAATGTTGTTGGTTACTCTTGAGAAATAAGATTAATATTTTGTTTTAGTTAGAATAGATTTACTTGTGAACATAACATTGGTTTGAAGTTAGATTTTCACCAAATTATAAAAGTGTCACCTTATTTTTTTTACAGTGAAACCTCTTTATTGTTGGTCATCAATAGGGAAGACTTGTCGACATTGAAAAAGATGGTAGTCATTTATTTTTGAAATGTGAACTCGTATAAGAATTTATATCTCAATATCATTAGATTGAATTGGATTTACTTAATCAAATGGAACTGCTATGTTGTAGACTAGTTTCTCATTTTTTTCCTTTTTCATGTTTCTATACGAAATATTGTAGTTGGAATGAGCTATTATTTGAGGTTGTTTTCTTTCATGGAAACCATGTTATTTCATGTGTATGTTTGTTATTAGATGAATACCATTGTACATGTTATCTTTCAAACAATCAAATATAAAGAAAATTCCTACTTTGGAGAGAACTACATGACCAACATCATTGTTTTGTATGATTATAGAGATTTTCACATTTATAGAGTTTTTAACTAGCTTACCTACGTGGTGGAAATTTACTAATATGATTCTTTTAACATGATAAATTGTAAAAAAAAACTTGGAGAAGAGCATATTGCAACTAAATCCACTAAGTTTCTTACATTCTGTATCCAGATGAGAATGGCTTGACCCGGTTGGTAGCTTATTACTCTTCATAGTGATCTGCCACTGGTCTAGTATGCACGTGCTTGGGATCTCTTGCATATGTTCAGATTTCATAACAGTGAACATATGATGACACAGTATCCCCACTGATTCAAACTTGCCACAACTACACTTTAGCGTATCAAGTTATTGGCCTCGTGACACTATGATGATTCATTCGGCGCCCCAAACTCGACCAACGAATAAATTCGAGCCTCCCTATCATGTGTCAAAGCACAAGCTGTAAATGATGCCTCACCCATGATCTCCTTATGCAATAACTTAAACAATTTATGTGTGAACATGTTTGCCGTGTGTTACTCTAACACACTCAAGTAAGTCTTAAGAAGAGGCATCTCATTTGTCAACTTGAAGTCATCCAACCTCTCCTCGTGGCGAATACGTGTCAATGCCCGATCAAATTGTAGCAAGAATTCAAATAGTTTAGATCAACGTTCAACGAATCGGTAGAGATACACATTCATACCTTCAAATCGTTATGTCATTCTCATGAATGCAAAGAATTTTCCGTGTTGGAAGGCCTCTGCCCAGCGTTCACGCTTGGCATACATCCATTGTACCCATTTATTTTGACTAAGGTTGAACGACTCTATCAAACGATCTCATTCCTGTTCGAACTCCTCTTCACTGAAGACGTCAAACATTACTCTCTTGAAGGCCTGTAGAAAATCTAGGTTGCACGTTCGATTGGGAATGTCATTCGAGAAGTCATGCACAAAGTCGATGATTGCAATTAGGAAAGAGCATCTTGATTGTTTTACGCATCACCTCATCGCCATCTGTAATGATCGATTGCGGCTTTCTTATTTTTCATGGCATCCAAGAAAGTCCTCAACACTCATTGATAGGTTTCCACGGTCTCATCAACCAATAACATACAACCAAATATCGTGGTTTTGTAGTGGTTGTTGACGCCAAGGAAAATCATAAGCGATTTCTTGTATGCATTCATCTTGTAGGTCGTATCGTATGCCAATACATCACTGAAATAGTGTAGTCAACTTGGCATGTCGAGTCCGCCTAGAATAAATTCGCCAGACGATTATCCGTGTAAATGTTGTATTTGCAATACAAATCCAGATCCATCTCCAATTTTACAGTAAAAAAAGCAATAGCTACCTCTGAATCAGTTTCAACTACCTGTGATCTTCACTGTTTGTCCATCTTATTGTATAGATCCGTTCTTAAGAACCCCACATTCTCGTAACCACCGGCTTGGTCGACCATGTATCATACACTTGGCTTAGCCTGACACCAATATTATACAATCATGTTGCCTGGCCCATGTTGCGCTATTATATCGAAGAAAGGGCACGTCCTGTGGTGAGGCGGTGGGATGGTTGTGATTAGCTTCAAAATATTTTAACACCCATTTTCGCCTTCTTATCTAAGTTCACCCTAAAACAAGCACGACAAATCACCCTTATCAAGCCTTTTGGTTCTCGCTTCGTGTCCTCTCTGCCCATATATCTTTTCTCTCAGACTCATTCTTTTGAGCAAACCCATATCCGCAAGACAGTTTCTCCATATCTATTCTCGCATTTTATCATCTTATGTACACTGAACCCAACATCGGCTATGTATGTATAGTAGAAATCTTTGGCCTCTTGTAACGTATCAAATTTTTCACCAATGACATTTTCATTTTGCAAGTTTGCTAATGTGGATGAACACGGTCGCGTACTTGTCTCACCCCGGTTTATGGATACATCATTATGACTCATCTTTGAAGATGCTTAACTATATTGAAAAAAATAGTTGAAGTTGATGAAATATGCCAATAATTGAAGTATAACGTTTAAGAAAATAACAAAAGCATAAAAAGAATGCATAATATGGGCCTTAGTCAACGCAGAAAGCAAGCACGATCAGGTCCAGAAAAAAAACTAAGGACTTTGAAAGTAAAAAATAGTTGAAGTTATGTTCATAAACTAAGACCTCACAAAACATCTAACTTATGTTCATAATCTTAGAAAAAATCAAACGAAACAAACATTACCTTTTTGGTGTAACCGGTCACTTAGTTGGAGTTGAAAATTGAAGATTCAGACAAAGAAATTGAAGAAGCAAGTGTGTTTGAAGTTGAGAGCAATTGAGAAGTAATGAGAATATGTTTAGTTAAGTGAAAAAATAAATTTTAAGGGTGGTTTACGAAGAATAATTGCCCATATTAATTGAACAACCACCCGAACCAACCAAATGCCAAAGCAATATGTAAATGTATTGACATGGGTCAAATGTCATTCAATAATGGCGACTCGCCATTAATGAATGGTGTTTGGTGTCCAACTGGTCCTTTTTAGACCCCAAACGCCATTCATAGTAGCGTTTTGCCCGTGTCCAAGTGACACAGGCCAAACGCCATTCAAGAATGGTGACTCGACATTTATGAATGGCGTTTGGGGTCCTGGTCCTTTTCGGACCCCAAAAGCCATTCACAGTGACATTTAGCCCATGTCACTTGGACACGGTTCAAACGCCACTGTGACTAACGTTTGGGGTCTAAAATGGACCAGTTGGACCCCAAACGCCATTCAACAATGACGACTATCCATTCACGAATCGGTAGAGATACACGTTCTCAAATCCTTTATATTTTGTTTTTTACAACTTCCAATTTGAGTATGACATTCTTACATTCTGCAACTGTAAAAATTCCACAAACAAAGTTGCTTCCACTTCCAATATCTTCTTACTCTTAACAACATAGTCAAAGCCGATAAAAGGACAGTTTTTAAATTTTATCTAATTGAAAAATACAACAATACACTGAATAAACTTTGAAGTGTGATGCTTTAAAACCTCCAAGACCACCAATCAGATCTTCTCTAGAATATGGTTAATCACATAACATTGAAGGTGGGGCTCTGACTGGGATTAACAGATCTTGTGATCCCAAACCTTTATGAGCAACATGCTCACCCAAGTACCATGCTCTACCAGCAAGTCTTTGCAGCAAGACCCTCAGGGTGGTAGGAGGTATGTTATCGTAGCAATAGTCCGGCAAGTTTCCATGTTCTCCCCAAAGGTTCCAATTGATCTATAAGTTAAAAAATTAATAATTTGTTAGTAAAACATTATTCATACCTCATGGGGCCTCACATATCAAAATTTAATACAAAATTCTTTAAGGTTGTGACCAACATCCCTTGTTTCTTAGTCATTGTCTATTTAACGTGCTACTCTCGGGAACGTGTCTAGACCACCCACTGGTCTGCTTAGTGCTAAACATGAAAAGTATTCACAAGCCCATACCTTCCATGCTCTCTAAAAAACCTTTGCATAACACCAAACCCGCTACACTTTTCCCGCGGCATAACACGTTCATATTGCAATACAATACGGACAACGCCAAGCCACCCCAATTATACTCTTGTATCTTGTCTATATTATGTAGGCTAGGGAGGAAGTACAAATAGACTTCCGGTTCCACCCTCAATTCTGAACCCCTATATATATTTGGTAAACCCAAAAAAAAAAATTTACCTGCTGGGCTTGTGTAGCCCATATTGCTCCAAGAGTAATCCAATGGCGACAATGGCCCAGCACTCATGCCGGAGAAAAACCACCGGCATGATAGAAAAATCCTTAAAATAGGGGTATAGTAAAAGCTTCTCTCAATGGTACATTTTTTTCAAATAACTCATTTAAAATTGATATTTTTAGGAGAGAAATTTGATGGTAAAAAATTGGACTGAGTTGAGATTTTACCTAGGATCATTGAGGAGTAATGGGAATCAAATGATTTGATTGAATTGTAGATTGTATGATTCTATTATATTATTGTTGATAGCCAAAAATTACCAATGCCCAGAGAGGAGTAATTTGAGACGTTCATAATCAAGATCAACTTGAATTGAGAAGCACATCATAAAACGCATGCCCATTGCCCATTTGCATCAATATTGAAAGAGACTTATGACATCCGTAACCCATATATCATATGACGCAATGGACATCTCTTGCCCAAAATAAATTCACCAAACAAAGGCCAACACAAATGAGGCCGTATTGAGAAATCCCAAATTAATATGGGCTATACTCAAAAAAGAAAGCAAAGAAAGACCACCGACGATCAAACAGATCAGAGAGACTACCGCAGATGAAGATGAGACGTATTTCAGATGAGAACGGTGAGTGACTCACCAATGTGGGAAATCAACTACCTGTAAATGGAAGATCCCTCACCCAAAAGAGGAAAGCTGCGATGGACTATAATGCTTCGTCCAATCCCTGTTCTCACATGAGCCAACGGTCAACACATTGGTTAGAAAAATAGTTGGCAATGGCTGATCACACGGATGGTTTTGGCGTCAAATTTTTACGAGAAATGCCTATAAAAGGAGACGAAACAAAGAGGAAAGACATCTAGATCCGAGGCCAGCAAATCTCCATTGAAACATCATTAAGCGCTTACATTCGAAGGAGGACCTCAAATCCAGCTTGCGTTTTGAATCCCCCATGTATTTAAAGTCCTATGGTATTTTCTTGGGAAAACTACATAATACACTCTTCAAGTTTATATTTACTGTCATTTTTAGCCTTGGAGATTTATTTCTATAATTTCTAACCTTGATATTATATTTGAGACTTTGAGAGTGGGGATTATGACATGAAAATGAAATTCCCACTTTCTTGTCACCCCTGTTTTTGCTTAATTTCCGTTGTAATTTCTCATCACAATCTTGATGGGAAAACCAAAGAGAAAATTGATGAAAACTTTGTGAAATCCAAAGAGGATACAGGCAACCATGTTAAGTATTAAACATAAGGGGTACAGAACCCAACACGACACCCTTGAAGCTCAAAGGTAAAATCATGATGTGCGTCTTTCATTAATCAGACAGAGAGAGAGAGAGAGAGAGAGAGAGAGAGAGAGAGA
>QANY01012410.1:0-138467 GCA_003255025.1 Datisca glomerata | reverse complement strand
GAGAGAGAGAGAGAGAGAGAGAGAGAGAGAGAGAGAGAGAGAGATTTCCCAATTTTTCCTCTTGGGGTCTGAAGGGGTCTGAATGATCAGGAGAAATGTAAACTTCACTTATGAAGTGAAATTAATTCTCAAAGTTGATTAAACTCTCAATCTCTATCTCTCTTTTATTTCTCTCATATCCTTAACCAGCTTTGTGTTTTTTCTCTTATTCATCTTTTTAGTTTTTTTTCTCTTATTCCTCTTGGTGCTGATGACTTTTATGTCTTCGTCTTCGCAGGGTAGGCTTCGTCAAAAAGTCACTGGCGCGAAGACAAAGATAAAACCCCTTCCCTGAGCGAAGAAATCACCAGTTTGGAGCCTAACATGCGCGAAGAAGCGCGAGAAGATGAGCCTGCAAAGAAATGCCAAGAAGACGTTGCCTTGGCAAAGAAGACAGAAAGGATAGGGGTAAATTGAAACGATAAAGTTTTATGGTAAAAGTTAACAACTTGACATGTTTTTATGGTAAGGTTATTTTTGTTTCAACAATGTAACATCAAGGTTAAAAATAAAAGAAATAAAACTGTCAGGTTAATAATTACAGTAAGTGTAAACCTAAACGGTATATTTTATAGTTTTCTCTATTTTCTTTATAGCATAGAAGCATGCAAAAATCTCCATTGAAGCCCATTGCAAAAACTATTGAGAAAGATCAACACCTCTCTAGATTACTCTAAAGACTTCTACACAGATTTCTCTAGAATATTTTACAAGTTCAAGTCTCCAACTCATGAAGCTTCTAGGACATCAAAGAGTAATAGAGTCATGCTCCTAGTTTGTGTGTAGAAAACAAAAAGCAAAGAAAAGCAAGTGAGTGAGTAAAGTGTCGTGTGTGTGTGAGTAGTGTCCTAGTGTGTAGGAGTAAGGTGTCAACTCTTTGGTATGTCTAAGTGTAAGGTGTGTCTAAGTGTGATCTTTGTTGTAATTCTCCCACATTAATAATAAAAGTTTAGTTTATTTTTTATGTGGTGCTCACCACAACAAGTGGTATCAAAGTGGGGCAATCTTTGGCCGTGTCAGAATTACGATTGGTTTATTTGGGAACCAGTTGTTGAGGTTCTTACATATTTTGTGTGCGATTTAGTACTGCGGAACTTGTTTTTGAAAATTAAGCTTTCTTGAGTTTAGTCGAGCCATAATGGGAGACATTAAGTGGTCAGTGGAGTTAAGAAGCTGAACACACAAAATTACAGCATGTGATCGTTGTACATGGATTCGTATCTCCAAGGCCAAGACATGTGGGAGACTGTGAGTGGTAGTGATGCTATACCACCAAAAGATCCTGCAGCGTTGAAGAAATGGAAGATAAGAGCTAGCAAGGCAATGTTTTTCATTAGGACCACAGTTGAGGAAGAAATGTTGGAGCATATCTGACAGGAAAACACACCCAAGCACGTGTGGGACATCTTTGTTACGTTGTTCTTATAGAATAATCATGCAAGGCTACAACTTCTGGAGAACGTGCTTCTCTCAATCACACAACTTGATATGACGATAAGCCAATATTTTACTAAAGTAAAGTCTCTCTGTCGTGAAATCTCTACATTAGACTCTTCTGCCGGCATGTCTGATTCTAGAATTAGAAGAATAATCATTCATGGATTGAGGCACGAGTATAGAATTTTTACTACTGTTATACAAGGTTGGTTGACCCAACCATCTCTTGTGGAGTTAAAAAATTTGCTAGCATATCAGGAAGCGTTAGCTAAGCAAATTTATGTAGCCTTATCCAAGAATGGAGATGAAGCACTCTTTAGTAATAATAGCAAAGGTCAGCCCATAAAAAATACTCACAGAAGAATGAACAAAGACGGTGACCAAGATAGTTGACACGTAAGTCCTTAATAAGGGGGAGCAGAAAAGAAAGACAACAGGAGTGGTCAACGTCGACAACATAGAATATTTGATGGAAAATTCTATAATTGCAAAAAAAGGCCATATGGCTAATGACTGCTGGTCAAAGAAGAAAACTACAGAAAGTAATGCAATCACGTCAAGTGTCGGATGAACAAGGGACGGAGAATGGGACGTTGAAGCTTCCTTCACTGTAGAAGAAGAAGAAGAAGTAGCTCTGTCGGCTTCCATTCCTGGATCGATCGACTATGACAACGATTGGATAGTCGACTCTGGATGCTCAAATCATATGACATGAGACAAAGAGAAGTTGCAGAACATGACCAAGTATAAAGGAAGGCGCATGGTGGTCATAACTAACAAATCAAGATTACTGATCGCGCATATTGGTAAAACAATAATAGTGCCATGATTTAGTTCAGATAAAGTACCACTCCATGATGTATATCATGTACCTGGAATGAAGAAAAATATATTGTCAGTGACATAACTTATGGATTCAGGTAATCACGTTGTATTTGGTCCCCATGATGTTAAGGTATATTTTAAGATCATTGGAACACCGACGATGGAGGGACGACATTTAGAGTCTGTCTACGTAATGTCAGCAGAATCAGTTTATGTGGACAAGACTCGAAAGAATGAAACATCATATTTGTGGCATGCAAGTTAAGGACATATCAGCTATCACAAACTCCAGGTAATGATGAAGAAGTCTATGTCGACAGGTCTTCCTCAACTCGAAGTTAGAACAGAAACTGTCTGTGCCGGTTATCAATACGGTAAGGTGCATCAATTACTATATGAAGACTTGAAGTTTACAGCCAAGGCATCATTAGAGCTAGTCCATTCTAACGTATATGGGCGAGTCAAACAACCATCAATCGTTGGGATGCGGTACATGGTTACATTCATTGACGACTTCTCACGGTACTTGTGGGTTTCTTTATGAAAGAAAAATATGAAATGTTCTTAAAGTTTATGGAATTCAAAGAAATGGTGGAAGAAGATGTCGGTAAGAAGATTCAATGCCTGGGAACAGATAATGGCGGCGAATACACATCAGACGTATTTTCTCATTACCCGTGAAAATGTCGCATACGCCACCAATATACATGCACAAGTATACCATAATAAAATGGAGTACTTGAGAGGAATAATCATCACCTAGCAGAGACTTTTCGAAGCATGCTACATGCAAAGAATGTGCCAGGAAGATTTTGGGCTGAATGTATGAGGACAGCTGCTCATGTGATCAACATACTTCCCCAAACAAAGTTAGGGTTTGTTTCTCCAATTAAAAAATGTGGGGTAGTAAACCTACAGTTAGTAACCTCCACGTCTTTGGCTACATGTGCTACATGTTTGTGTCAAGTCATCTACGTATCAAGTTTGATAAAAAATAATTCGGTGTATCTTTATAGGATATGATAGCCAAAGGAAAGGGTGGAATTGTTGTGACCCTACAAGTGGAAAGTGTTATACGTCAACAAATGTGGTGTTTGATGAAACTTCCTTATGGTGGTCATCGCAAAAAGAAGAGTTAGCAGACTCGAAGGAAATATAAGACAATTTGCAAAAGAAGATGGGGGGCAAGTTATTGAGATACAATCGACTTTAGAAGTGGCTGAAAAAGAACAATGTGAAGAAGATAATATTGAGGACGAGACAACAGTGAGTTCCTGGCAAATAGGACTGCATCGAAGAGCAGCAGATGATGCGAGTGATAGGCAACTAGAAGCAGTAAGTCCAGAGCTTTGAAGATCAACAAGAACATGACAACCAAACCCCAAATATACAAATGCCACAATAACTGAAGAAGAGAGCTTTAGATAACCGGATACATATGAAGAGGCCTCTCAAAACACCAAATGGTTAGAAGCCATGGAAGAAGAGATACGCATTCTAGATAAGAATCAAACTTGGAAGTTGGTGCCAAAGCCAAGGGAAGTGAAACCCATATCGTGCAAGTGGGTTTACAAGGTGAAAACTCATCCACATTGAACGATTGAGAGATATAAGGCTCGACTAGTAGCTCGAGGATTCTCTTAACAGTATGGGCTAGATTATGATGAGACTTTTAGCCCAGTTTCCAAGATCACAACAGTTCGGGTCTTGCTAACACTTGCAGCTAGCAAAGATTAGAGACTATGGTAGATGGATGTGAAGAATGCCTTTCTACATGGAGAACTAGATCGAGAAATATATATGGTCCAACCAATGGGGTTTGAGGATAAAGCTCATCCTGATTATATATTTATGAATTGAGAAAGGCGCTCTATGGATTGAAGCAGGCACCAATAGTATGGTATGGCAAAATTGTTGACTTTTTAGTGGAAAGTGGATATGTTATGGCACATGCATATTCAAGCTTATTCATCAAGGTAAAAGAAGAAAAGGTTGCAGTTGTGTTGCTATACGTAGAAGATCTCATCATCACAGGCAATGATGAATTAGAAATTTATCAAAGGAAGGAAAACCTATCAGTTCGCTTTCAAACGAAGGATCTTGGATAATTGAAACATTTCCTTAGATTAGAAGTTGATCGAACTAAAGAAGACTTATTCCTCTGCCAACAAAAGTACGCAAAGGACTTGTTGCAAAGGTTTAGAATTGTCGACTGCAAGCCCATCTCAACACCTATGGAAGTTAATGCCAAGCAATGTGATCATGAAGACAAGGATTTATAAGATAGGGAAATATAATGACAACTAGTTGATAGTCTAATTTACCTGATATTGACTCGACCAGATATCTCGTACGCAGTTGGTGTAGCGAGTCAATATATGCAGCATCCCAAGAAACATCATTTGGAAGCAGTGCGGTGAATACTGAGGTACGTCGAGGATACCATTGACTATGGTGTCTTATATAAGAAAGGTGGCGAGTCTAAGATAGATTATGCTGGGGATCATGATACCCATCGATCAACAACTAGATATGTGTTCAAGATTGAATCTGAAGTTGTATCTTGGTGTAGCAAAAGGCAACCAACGGTGTCCTTATCAACCATAAAAGCAAAGTATAGAGCAGCAGCAATGACAACTCGGGAGAGTATGTGGCTAATGCAAGTAATTAAGAACCACCTACACCAGTTTACAGACTATGTTGTTTCACTTTACTGCGATAATTAGTCTATTATTCTTCTGACAAAAAATCCAGTTTTCCATGCCCGGACGAAGCATGTGGAGGTGCATTATCAGTTTCTAAGAGAAAAAAGTACTACAAGAGGAACTAGAGATGCACCAAGTGAAAAGCAAAGATCAAGTAGCAGACTTATTTATGAATGACTCAACACTACAAGGTTTCAGAAGCTAAGAGAACAACTACGCATGGGAAAGAGGAGAAATGAGTAGGTGTTGAGGGGGAGTATTGAGAAAGATCAACACCTCTATAAATTACTCTAGAGACTTCTACATAAAGATTTCTCTAGAATATTTTACAAGTTCAAGTCTCTAACTCATGAAGCTTCTAGGACATCAAAGGGCAGTAGAATTGCCGATTTGAAGAAGGCTATAGGAGTCATGCTCCTAGTTTGTGTGTAGAGAATAAAAAGCAAAGAAAAGCAAGTGAGTGAGTAAAATGTCGTGTATGAGTAGTGTCCTAGTGTGTAGGAGTAAGGTGTCAACTCTTTGGTGTGTCTAAGTGTGAGGTGTATCTAAGTGAGGTGTATGTTGTAATTTTCCCACATTAGTAATAAAAGTTTAGTTTATTTTTTTAAGCGGTGCTCACCACAACAAAAACTTCTACAAATAGAGAATTTCAAACTTATACATGCGTTGAATTCCTTTTTTTACACCGTCTCCCTTAGCTTTTTCTATTGTAATTAAAAGCCCAATACTCTTTTTGTAATCCTGCCGCAAGCAAAAATATCCATTGAAGCTCTCTGTAAAAGCTTCCATGCATGGAGAAAATCCAAGCCTAGCTAAAACACCTCTCAAGCAAACTTCTCCTCCTTCTCTAACTACATTTTTTTGTTCATTGAGCTACTGTAATCAAATTTCCTTTGTAATCCAAGCAATAAAACTATAATATTCAGTATTTGTTCTTATATGTATTTAGTCTTTATTTCTTCTCTCTTCTTTTTCTTCCTAAAAAGACACTCTGTTATTCTTTACTTTTCTTTATTTTTGCATATGAGGGATATGGAAAGGGACAAAGATGTTTGAGAAATTACCCATTATTTCTTAAAACATCTAGGCTTGACTCTCTGATTCTCTATTGAACTCATTTATGTTTTATTACAAATACAAGCCTCAGCTGTGTATTCAACCTATCTTCCAAGAAGACACCTTTCCAATACTATATAATATACTAGTGATATTAGGGGGAAATTGTTGAATATATAGTTAAAGAATAAAAGATAAATTTCACTATTTTACTGTGCAATTTAGATAAACAAATGATAACTAAAAATAAATATTAAATAGATATTGTATTATTTCATGTGAATATCTTAAAGAATTGTGATTGGTGGGATTGTAGTCTTATCAATTTAAGATTCTACCAATGAATCAGATCGTGTGGATCGGACACGATCATCAAATTATAAGATCATTCGATCCAATTCAAGAGTTTAACAACCATAATTGTCAAAAATCACATTTGACTCATTGCAATTTGCAATGAAAAAATGTACATTAGTCTCTCCTACTCAAGATTAGTAACTATTATTTTTCCATACTAGTTCCCACATGTTAGAATGTACTTTGCATGTGATAATCTATAATTAAGAATAATTAAAATATATAAATATATCAGCTAAACAAACAATAAGGGAAAATTTGAAACTACATTTAAGTCAGTTAGACAAAAACATCCAATAATTTTTCTCCTTCCATCGTCCATTTTATATATACTATTGATTATAGTAAAATGAAAGGACGTATGAATGAAATTGTTATATCATAATTAGATAAAAATGAAAAAGTGATCATTATTTGTTGTTACAAAAAATCTCAACAGTGAGGTGACATGCAATCTTCTCTCCATGGATCCTCTCGAGAGGGAACCTACACAACACATATAAAATTTTGGCAGAGTCTCCCTTAGGGGATAATTGCTTACCTTGTACCATTTTTAGAGGAGATATTTATACCTGAAGCAATGGAGGGGGATGCGTGTTGAATAAACTTCTGGCGAGGTGATGACCCTTCTTGATATGATGAGATGGGGACAACATCTAATGCCTTTGTCCCCCAATCTGAGGTAAAGGAGGATGCTTAAATGTTGATTTACCTTTAGTCACGTTGGATGTGGTGGATGTGGTCATTTGGTGGCTGACTCGATGTTTCATCATGGCTTTTGAAGTCGACCAGCGCCCATCATAAGGGAGAAAATGCCATGTGGAGTGTTACTTTTGGCGAATAATAATAAGGCCTAACACAAGGCTAGCTGATCCTCTATGTCAGATCTTCTTCTCGAGGCTATTTAGCTTACGTTGGTCGGTGTCGCCCGAGCTCCTTGGGGACTGACCTGATCAGGTTAGTTCCCCTCTCTTTTAGGAGCTCAGTTCTTCAATCCATTTTCGTAGAGTAGAGTAGAGACCTCTATCATGACCATCCACATGGTGCTGCACCATTAGTAGTCTGGGAATACCCATAACAGTTGACCTCAGTCGAAGATTTGGTGGGTTCCATCCACCTAGGTCTGAAGAATCATTTGTCCAAGTTCCCCGGGATTGCCTTGTAATGATCGTTTATCGTTTGTGCGCGTGTGGCCTTATTTCTCTTGAATCCTCAATGCCGGTTACATTTTGGGGAGGCAGTGACGATAACGTTCATATGCGTGGAGGAGAGGGCGAACGACGAGACGCCTGAACTTTCAACGTCACATGTCGTTCTCTTGAACTTGCATCGTTTGAGCTTCTGAGCTCACTTTATTAACCCACAAGTGGACATCACTTGGATCGTTGTATCAGCGTAACGGACCCAATGGTCGCTTGGTTTGGGGCCTTATAAATAGGTGGTCCCCCCTTTCGTTCCCTCTGACATTCTTGCCCCTCGAGAGATTCTAAAACCCTTCTCTGGAAAATCCTTCAGCCTGTAGAGACAGAAGTTACTTCATGTGCTTGGTGTTGCCTTTTTTCCTTCCATCTTCCGCTCCTACTATCTTCTTATTTTCCACCAAAGTGTGGCAGTGTCGTTTGTTAATTTGGCCTTGCATCTTCCTCCTCATTACCTTGGCAGACGCCCCGTGGATTATTTGTTTCTGTGCCATCGTTCGCTCCTTGTCATTGATTCACCGTGGTATGTTATTTTCTCCCTTTCCAAGTTTATTCTTTTGTCCTTATATTCTGCCTCCTCGATTTCTTATTGTGCTTGTGGGTTGGGGGGGTTCGTAGAGTGAATGGATTGTGTCGTAGCGCCGAATGAATTTGTCGACTCTCGTGTTGACCCTGCGGCCTATGCTAGCCCGAACAAAGATGCCGACCGATGAGGGGATGATGAGATTCCGTCCTCATTGTCTAAAGTTGACTTGGGAAAGATTTAGAAGGCTTACCATATTCTCGATTCTATTCAACTGCGTTTACTTGAGGTGGTTGAGAATATTAGTGCTCCGCGGTATGGGGGACTGGATTATATTTGGCCTTATTGGAGTGTGGACTAAGATTCCCTCTACATCATTTTCTGAGGGAGTGGTTCTCCTCGACAGGTATTGCTTTGGCCCAACTCCTACCGAACTCATGGATGACTATGATTGATTGCCAGGTGCTCTAGAGGTTACACCTCGATGAAGACTTGACTTTGGACAAACTCGACTTTATGTTTCAATGAAGTCTCCACCCCAAGAACAAGGTGGTAGGGGTGCCTCCTTGTAGCCTGGGATAGTACTACCTCAGTAGTCGTAATGGAGAAGCAAAGGGGATCGTGAACGGGATCCCCTCCTGGTACAAAGATTGGAAGGATAGATGGTTCATGATTTCTGGGCTCTGGGATGGCCTTCCTGGGGATTCAGAGTTTGCGCCCTCAGTCCTTCGGGTCTTCAGGGACACAGGTGAACTTGCATTTTTATAAGGGAGAACATCCACTTGTTGCTTACATTGATCGCTGACCTTTTTTATTCTTCTTATAGTGGCTAAATAGAGGCTAGAAGAACTCCCCAACTACCTCAAATTCCATATTTCCTGCCTAGCTGAGCTCCTTATTGAGGCATGTGCTTACGACATCCTTTTCAGGTCTAAGTTTTTGTTTCTAACGGATTTGTATTGGATCCTCTAGAGAACGTTATAGTTCATCTTCCTGTTAAAGACTTTTTGGAGAATTCTCCCACTCATACTAGAATGACCCTCAACCACTTTCTCACTTTTGTTATAACTATTATTACCTTACCACTTATAATTGTGTTTTTAACTTTGTAGCAATGGCAAGGGATGATCTTTCTTCCAAGAAGTCGAGGAAGTAACTTGACGCTTCCAAGATTCAGAAAATAGAAGAGCTATGAGTTAAGAAGTTGGAGCGGTCGAAATGGAAAACATCCCATGCTGCTTCTCTCCCTTCTATTCTTTATCCCTAAGCTCTAGGGGCACCACCACCGGTTCCGCCTGTACTTTCTCATCCTAGGCAAGGTCTGGTGAAACCTAGTGACATCCAAGGGACTCACTAGAGCTCCTCCCGGTCTTCTCGGCCTTCTACTCCACCTTAGGCGGTGATCATCTGGGATGCTGAGAGGCGTTTCCCTCAAGTCTGAGACTCTGTTGCATCGAGCTCTGGCCAGCAGGGGTCTCATGTCGGCCAGAAGTGCAAAAGTCCAATGTCTCTAGAGGGGGCTGACCAGCCAAAGGCCCAGGCCTGAGCTTGGGGCAAAATGGTCAGGGTGTTGGATTGGGTGACGAAGCACGTTGATCCTGAAAGAGGAATCAACCTTCTCGAGGGGCTTGGGCAAGGGTTCCCTGATGGTTTCATGGAGCACACCCTGGACGTATGTTCTGGCTCTGTCTTAATACCTTATTATTTTGTTCCTATCAAGTTCCTGACTATCTTTTCTTCTTTTCCTTCACAGATCCTGACCTTTAACGTGGAGATGTTGGCACACTTTGGCTGTAACGAAGACCAAGTGCTAGAGGCTATTCGTATATCCTCTCGAGCGGAAGCTACGATCACCGAGAGGACCAAGGAATTTAGTTCTTTCCACAACGCCTATGACAAGGTCCAGTCGGAGGTTAGAAGACTGAGGGGCCTCGAGCAGGAGTCCTCCTACCTTGAGAAGGAGTTAGGTCATGCCAGGGCTAAGGTCGATTAAGCTGTTAGTGCTCGTAAGTAGCTGAAGGCTCGATTATCCAATCAGGAGAGGGTTGTCTCTGATCTACATCAGTAGGAGAACATCCTGAGGGACAAGGTCAGGCTCCTTGAGGGCAAGGAGCCTGACCTTGGAGATTCATTCCCAGACTCAGGCGGAGAATAGGGAGAAGGAATCCCAAAGGAAGCTTGACTTGGCGGAGACCCAGTCGAAGGAGAATTGCGGCCGATGGACTCAAGGTCACGCCAAGGGGATGGAAGACTTCAAGGCGACCTTGGAGTTTCAAACGACCTTGGAGTTTCAAACGGCCCTTGGAGTTTGCCCTGGGTTATGTAACTTGTCTTGATGAGATCATCAACAGCCATCCTGAGTGGAACTTGAGTTTCCTCAGGTGCCCGTCCGATCCTCCGCCCGCTCCTATGCAGTTGGCCTATGAGCGAGTTTATGATCCCTGATGCTCGTGAAGCTAAAAAATCTACCAGAATGTTTTGTTCGCCCTTTTTCCGCCCGGATGTTCCTAGCTCACCACTTGTCTTTCCCAAGTCCCTCAGCCCACCTTGTTCCTCTAATCTCATCAAACTGAATGTAGATGTCTCTCGTCTTTTACCTTTGAGTCACCCTGAGGGAGAGGTATTTCCACCACCACCTGACTTAATCAAGGATGTTGGCCAAGCTGAAACTTCTCTAACTCCTACTGCTGATGCTGCCAAAGTTTCCACATGCCTTGTCATTTAACTTGTTGTGTTCTTTGTTACTTGTAATTTTTCATGTTATAGCTCATTTTCCCTACCACCAATGACGCAACGACTTGTGTCACGCCACATTATAAAGCTCTTAACATGAGGGAAGGAGTAGACATAACCAAGTTTGGGCGGTCTCTAAGGAGCTCAGGATGCAGTGACCCGAATACATGAAAAGGCAGGAATAAAGTTCACAAAGAGAGCTCGAATAACCACGAGCATAAGACCATCATTTCCTACCAAAAATAGTACTCGGCAGGCCTAATCACCATGACAGGATGTCAGGATAGCCTTCATGATCATTTCAACATTTAATGTTGAACACTTTATGTCAATGTCACCTCCCTTCTATCAAATCGAAGATAGGCTTCCCCAGCACGACTCGGAGAGGCTTCTTCGACTTGCTTCCTCTCACATGAAAACTCAAGTATAAATACATTTACTAATAAATAGAAGAGATACGTCTTCTCTCCCCTAAAGAAATTATGCCAAAATATCGACTAAATACTAACTTAGGTATCAGAAGCTCTTTGACGAGGAAACCACCTCTGGTTCTCTTCGCCTTAGAGTTCTTTATCTGTGTTGTGCAGGTTCGCGCCCGAGAGGACCCCTATTTGGAGAGGAGATTGCATGCCATCTCACCATTGAAATTTTCAGTAACATCCCCCCCCCCCCCCACCTTTTGCTTAAGTACTCTTGTCGAACTCCTGTCTCCTCTTTTACCTTGATTCGTATGAACTTTGAATTCTTCGACCTTGTCTTTTCACTGCTTTTTATATGACCTCAGGTGCTTTTTCCTTGTGTAACTTATGATTTTTCCTTCTAGCGGGTAGCCCCCTTTGGAAGAGATCGGGTCAAAAGCTTTGGCATATCCTTAGGGAGTCGTGTTGCCCCTACAATGGGTCTGTTCGAGTAGACTTATTAGAAAATATTTCCCGTTGTTTACCTGGGAATCTCTTCCTTGGTTGAGGTTCCTTTCCTTTTTGTCAGGCGTGATTTCCTTTCCCTTAATGCTTGATTGGGTGTTCTTCTTCGGTAGCGAGCCCATTTTTCATAGGATTTGTGATTTGACAAGAGTTCATTTCTTGTCTGACGAGCTGGGGTGCTCGGCAGACGTCACTTTTTTATCTTGACTGACGGGCTAGAGCACCGCGCGAGTCATCACTTTTTAATCCTGACTATCAGTCTAGAGTATCACGCCAGTCATCACTTTTTTATGTTTAGATTCTAACCAAGCATTTGTGCTCTTATTAGAGCTCATTTCCCGTCTGATGAGTTGGAGTGCTCGACATACATCACTTTTTGATCCCGATTGGTGGGCTAGAGCACCGTGTCAGTCATCACTTTTTAATCATGACTAGCGGGCTAGAGCACCACGCCAGTCATCTCTTTTTTATTTTTGGAGTCTAGCCAAGCATTTCTACTATGACTAGAGCTCATTTCCTATCTAACGAGCTGGGATGTTCGGCAGACATCACTTTTTTATCCTGACTGGCGGGCTAGAGCACCATGCCAGTCATCACTTTTTAAACCTGACTAGCAGGCCAGAGCACCGAGCCAGTCATCACTTTTTAATTCTGACTGGCGGGTTAGAGCACCACATCAGTTATCACTTTGGAGTCTAGCTAAGCATTTCTACTCTAACTATGGCTCATTTCCCATCTGACGAGCTAAGGTGCTCGATAAACATAACTTTTTTATCCCGACTGGCGGGTTAGAGCACCATGCCAATCATCTCTTTTTAATTCTGACTAGTGGGCTAGAGCACCATGCCAGTCATCCCCTTTTTCCTCCAATCCTTCTTTGCAGGCGAATGAGCTTTTTTATTGATCAAACTTCACTTAATTACATGACTCCTATTCCTTTTCCCCTTTTTTATTCCCTGAGGGGGTGAAGCCTTTGCCTGGACCGTCTCCCTTGCCGCCGTCGATTCTTTTCATTTGAAGGTGGTGGCGTAGCATTCCCTTGAAGTCTTTTGGTCCCCATTCACAGATCCTACACCCTCGGGGGTGGGGAACTTCATCACCCCGTGATATGTAAAGGGCACGGCCTTGAAGTTGTGGATGGTGGGCCTTCCGAGGATGACGTTATATACCTCACTACATCTCACCACCATAAACTCGACTAGCTTGGTGGCGAGCTGTGGGGCTGTGCATAGGGTAGAGCACGAGGACCACCATCACACCTTCGAGAATGATTTCATGCCCTCTAATTCCTACTAAAGGGGTAGAGCACGAATGAAGCTGCTTGGGATCTAACCCCATATGTAGGAAGGTAGAGTAGTTTAATATGTCAGTTCAGCTCCCGCCTTCGATCAGGGTTCGCCAGACCTTGATATTGGCGATCACTAGAGAAGTGACCAGCACGTCAGCATGCGGCTGATGAATCTGATGCGCCTCCTCATCGGTGAACATGATCGCTTCCTCTACCTTGGCTCGCGGTGGCCATGGGAGGATACTAAAAACCATTGGATATCCCACCTCCCGAGCAGCTATTTTTTGCTTCCGATTGGAGTACCTAGCGCTTGGACCACTAAATATCAACTTCATTTCCTGAATGGAACTGCGGAGTCGGTCAGCCCTCTGCTCGGGCAGCCTCTCCACCCTACTTTCTTGCTTGGGGGGAATGTTGTCCCCACAATTCCCACACCCGACCACAAATTTCTTAAGGTACCCCTTCTAAATTAGGGCCTTGATCTGCTCACAGAGATCGAAGCATCCCTCAATGTTATGCCTGGAATCCCTATGATACCTACAATACTCCATATACCCTTCTTTCCATCAGGTGTTCATATCACCCGGGGATGTTTCAATAGGCCCTTGTCCCTGACAACGTTGAAAATTTCCTCCCTCTTGGCCGTGAAGGGGGTGTAGGTGACAACTGACTGGCTAAAGAGTTCCTCCCGTCGCACCGAATGGCTAGATGCATGGGATTTCAGACGAGGTAGGTGTCGAATCAGAGGGTCTGGAGGGACGACTTTGTTTTTCCTTCTGTGGTTCCTTTACCTTCTGGGAGTTCCCGCTACTTGTTCTCTCCAGCTCCCTCTCGGCTCGAACCACCTCCTCAGCACTTACATACTTCTGGATCCTTGTTTTGAGCTTGACGAGGGAAACATGGTCGTTCTTGGCCATTGACCACCTCATCTTGGAATTGGTGATCCCATTTCTCAGTGCAGCCACCATCATGTCCTCTCTGGAATTATCAACCTGCATGGATTCCAGGTTGAAACGATTCATGTTGTCCTTCAACTACTCATCAGGCCACAATTTCACCATCATCAGGTAGGAGGTTGGCCTCTTTCTCTCTCTTCCTCCCAAAAATTGTCCAGCAAATAGTCGAGAGAGCTCGACGAATGAATGAATGAAGTTTGGCTGCAACTGCCCTATCCACTTTTGGGCAGGGCCGCTAGGCGTTAAGTATAACAACTTACACATCAAAGGTTCCAGGATGTGATGCAAGCTCATCCAAACCTTGAAGATCTCCAGGTGTGCAAACGGGTCCTTGGTCCCGCCATAGTTGGGGATTGGGGGCATCTTGAACTTCGGGGAGAGTTCTGCCCGTTGGATTTCAGCAAAAAAAAGGACTCGGTTTGCCCCAAAAAAGTCTTGACAAAGGCCCCAACAATTTGTCCCTGCTCATTCCTTAGCTCATATATCTACAGTTGGAGCTTCTGTACCTCAGTCCGTTGTTTTGAGCTCTCATTGGTCTGGTTTATCTCTTTTGTGTCCCTAGTTTGGTAGAACTATCATCCCTGCCTTTAGTTCACTCTTGGACGTCGAGGGCCACCTTGCCCTTTCCCAAGTAGTCATCCTCATCGGCTCCTTGGTCATAGGAGGACCCGGTCGGTGACTCCTTCTTCTTGTGGGGAGTAGTGTCCGTAGGTAGCTGGAAAGGGCCTTGTTGACAGGAAACCGCTACAGTGTTGGTGAGGGCCATCATTTCTCTCTTCAATTTTCTGACCATCTTAGAGAGTGAACTTACCGATTCTTTCTTTTTTCGCTGCGTGACCAAGGCGGTGGGTCTTCCCTTTTCACTCCCAACCCATCATGGTTTTCATCGGAATGAGACGAGGACGCCATGCTCATTTTGTCTTTGCGGATTAGACAGCCTCAAGTGTTTGGTAGGGGAAGACGGTTTGGCACCAATTGTTGTTACTAAAAATCTCAACAGCGAGGTGGCATGCAATCTCCTCTCCATGTAGGGATCCTCTCGGGAGGGAACCTGCACAACATAGACAAAGAACTCTAAGGCAAAGAGAACTGGGGGTGGTTTCCTCGTCGAAGAGCATGTGATGCCTAAGTCGGCATCTTGGAGAAATTTTGGCTTTCCCTTAGGAGAGAATTGCTTACCTTGTACCGTTTGTAGATGGAGTATTTATACCCGAAGCCTTGGAGGATGATGTGTGTCGAATAAACTTCGGGTGAGGTGATAGCCTTTATTTGATATGACAAGTTTGTGGCATTTAATGACTCTATCCCCTGTGCTGACATAGAGGAATATGCATTAAATGTCGATTTACTTTTAGTCACACCAGACATGGTGGATGTGACTATTTTATGATTGACTCGACGCTTCATCATGGTGACTGAAATCGACTGGTGCCCGTCGCAAGGGAGAAAATGTCATGTGGAGTGTTATTTTCGCTGAATAATAATGAAGCCTAACACATGTCTAGCTGACCCCCTGCATCATATCCTCTTCTCAAGGCTTTTTAGCTTATGCTGGTCGGTATCGCCCAAGCTCCTTAGGGGCTGACCTTATCAGGTCAGTTCCCCTCCCTTTTAGGAGGTCGGTTCTTCAATCTCTTTTCCTAAAATAGAGTAGAGACATCTGTCGTAACCTGCCATGTGGTGACGCGCCATTGATTATTCGGGAACACCTATAACATTATTCTTTAATGTTATAAGAATAAACCATGATTTTTTTGTCAAAAAGAAATTTAAAAATTAGATATGGTATGGTTCGATAAAACCACCCAAATGAATTGTTAAAAATGATAGCATAGTTTGATAATATTTTTTCTTTTAAAACTAGCTATTATTATTGGATGTTGGAAGGATAAACTGAAAATTAGATAAAAATTGGTTAGACAAAATGTCCAAAAAAAAACTCACATTTAACACCATTTTATATACTGAAGATTCGCAAAGATAATAGACATACACCATAAAATTAATGCAAGTTTTCTTTTTTTGTAAATATAATTAGATGCTACAAGAATGTGCAATCAAGTGCACATAAACAGGACATCTTGAAACAATATCATTCTGATTCAATCCCATCTTCGCTATCTTGAAGGTGCTCTTTCAAGGGTTGGCCCTGGTTCTCCCGATTCGCATATTTCCAACTTGAATCAATTTCAGGAAGCTGATATTCATCAGGGGTTAATGACAGTTGAAATTCCGGTAAGTCGGGTAATGCTTGGAGAGACCTGCGTAATCATTTTAAGCGATCATGTCTCATTGAATTTATATACTTATCATTTAAGTAATGAAAATGATCTGAGAGATCAAACAGTCCCTTACTTATCTTGTTCTAAGAGGTAGCCATACATTTGAGACTTCCTTGATGCAACCTCTGGTATTTTTTGATGCAAATGTTTCATAACTCCCCAAAGTGGAGGAGACCTTGCCAATCACAAATCAGGGTGTGAGAAGAACATGGATGTTAAGTTGCTAGTTATCTCAAAATCTTAAGCTTACGTCTGTTAGGTTAAGGCAAAACTATATATTTAAATTAAGGGTTAATATCATATAATCTCCTTGTACTTTTCTCTAGAATCAACTTACCCCCTAGAAAAAATAAAAGAGAAAATAAAAATAAAAATTGGTAGAAAATCAATTAGAAAAAAATAACCTAATTTTGACAAATCAATGAATAAGGAGAGGCAATTGTAACTGATTTTGGATTAAAAAAATATGGGAATGAGTAGCTTATAAGGTTGAAGAAATGAGTAAAATTGAAAAAAAAAATTAGGCATGTGACGTGCATATGAATATTTAACAGTCATTTGACGGTCAGAGGGGTAAGTTGATAGATGGAGAAATAAGGGCTAATAGGGAAGAGGATAAAGTTTAGGAATCTAAATTGATTTTGAGGTAAAGTACAAGGGTTCTATGATACTAAAATTAATTCTTTAACAATCCCCTCGTGTGTAGACCCCAAATTTTTTAATAGTCCTAACACGTGGAAATTACAATAGACAGCTTGTCCTTGCAAATTATGCCATGCTATTAATCGCTCTAAGACCAACCTGGTGACAGGAGCTGCAAGGCAAAAGCTCAAGCAGGCCTTTTTGCTTTCCCCAAGCAATTCTTCTGAAGCAAGAAAACAACAGACAGCACTAACGTGGCAAGATGGTTCGTTACCCTTGTCGAGGATTAGACCATGGTAGTAGTATGCTGCAGCCTACACAATCGACGTGAAATATTGATTAAGAATCAAAATACAAAACGTAGAGTGAGTAGCAAAAGGAGGCAATTTTTCTATTGTAGGATTGATATTATTAAAAACCTTGGCTTCAAGGAACTTCCATTTGATGTACCAAAGATTCTTCTTTCCATGCCCATGATCCAAGTCACATCCTGACAAGCAGTGATAAGCCTGATCAAGATACGAGAAGCACACAAAGCAATGAGTCACAACTCACTGTTAGACATCTAGTCTAACAAAACATCCCCATTGAGTGACTTTAAAGTCTTCTAAGAGGGGGAGGGGGAAGGGGGGATTCAGGGTGGATATTATCTAAGATTAAGAGCTCGATGAGGAAACACGTTGACTTCACAAACCTGGCTGAAATAGGTGAGTTGTTCACATGCCAATCTCCTCTTCACTGACAAAGTGGCATTTTGACTTTCAACAGCTAAACCAAGCTGAATTTCAGTTCCCTGAATGCATACTACTCATATTAGAGGCTAGAAAGCAAGTCAACCTACCGAAAAAGTCAACAGTTCATAGATTGAAAACTATACGCCCATACACAAAACAAAAGAATATACAATGTGAAAAGAAACACTAAACAAATGGATTATGTGAATATGTTATGACATTTCATGGCAACGTAAATTTGCAAAATAAAAATTGTTTTCAGCTGCAGAACAAATTGTTTTATGGATTGATGTTAAAACTAGCATCATACATGCTCATCTGTACTGTAGTGAACAAGTACCTGACCCAAAGCCTGAATTGATATGGCTTCCAGCGCACCCTCTTGCAAATCCGCTGGCAACCTTTTCCTTAAAAGACATACAAGTATTAAACAGTGAAGACTGATAAATTTATTTCAAGAGATCGTGGAATTATATTGTTTACATACTTAACATCCAGTGGTATGTGAACCAATACATGGCGGATGCAGAATTCCAGGTATCCTGATGCCTTAAGCAATAAATCAACAGCTTCCCTCTTACAATCTGGTCATTAATAATAGTTATTAATTAGTCAAAGTGATGATAATTAATTGAGTACTCGTCATCAGACTTACTTGAAAGTCAAGAATAGACATATAAAACTTTGACCTGAAGACACTACTCTGCTACCGGAACCAGAGTGGTCCTTGGGGATCATCAGCGAGTCAGCCTCAGATAGTGTTAGCGTAGCCATTAGATGAACAACACAGAGTAATTCAAACAAGGAGTTTGCTACACAAATTACCTGCCGATCATAATTTTCAACTTAATTACAATACCGTCAATATTTAAGCTAATATTACAAAGTGGAATTGAAAATAATGAATTGGTTAGACTCTCACTTGTCGTCCTTCTTCTAAATTTCTCCATTTGAACTCTATCAATCCTTCAAGTCCATATTCTGTTACATATGTTGAATTATCATCCATGAGAGAGACGGAGACATATATATATATATATATATATATAGAGAGAGAGAGAGAGAGAGAATTATTAAAAAAAACCTTTCTTAGTAAGGCCAATTAAAAGGGATAAGTACTCCTCCAAAGCTCGCCCCAGTTCGATTATGGCAGATCCACCTGAAAGAAATTCCATCTCGAATTCAGACAAACATAGTAGCTAAATGTGAAAAACATGTTTGATTGCTAAAGAAACTGGGAGAACATATAGAAAAATTGATTGCAAGCAGAGTTAATAGCAAAAAGCATAAATGTAAGAGAGCAGACCGGTGTCCTCCACCACCATCACAATCTGATTGCGGATAGAAGAGAGTCTCTCAGCAAGATCTTTAGGAATTAGCCCTCTAAGCGGTCTTTGAATATCAGATCGCACCGGAATTCTCATTGAAGGAACGAATACCACAGCCTCTGGTACTCTCATCTTCTTCTTCCTCCCAATTGCGTATACAGAAGAAGTGCAACCCATTTTTCTTGGTCGCTACGTAATTCAAAGCTAACATCCTACACAAATCAATCACCACACTCAATCTCTCACTCCCATTTAAACAAACTGAAATAGTTGGATATGAATGAGATGTGCTATCAGCGAAACAAAATGATAAAATTCAGGTTCACTGAAGTGAGTGACGAATCAAGGAAAACATTTAAATATGAGAAGAATTAGGGTTGGATAAAACTATACTTATAATGAATTATATTAGTGGAAACGGAGGGGAATTTAGAGCAGGTAGATTCAGAATCAATGATGAAATGGCGAAGACAACTTGCAAGGGAAAAAAATATATGAATGTCAGAGAAACTGAGTACGAATTAAATAAATACAGAAGGGAATAAACTGAAATAACTTACTGGTTCCAGATCGAAGAGAGTAGTGGGAGAGCTGTGAAGCTTCCGGGTTGCATTACAAACGATAATATTACCATTTCAGAGAGAGAATCAGTGAATGGGAAGCTCAGAAACCGAGACAACCCTCACATGGCGAGGACGTAGAAGTCTCCCCGTTGTTAAAGGAGACTACTTGGGGAATTCCATATCGAAAATGGCGGTAGATAATTCATCATTTATTTATTTTTAAAGAAATAATTAGGAAATGTCGAGTACACTCTACATTAAAAAATGAGGAAATTTATAAAAGAGACTCTTAAATATAGAAAAGAGGTATACCTAAAAAGGTAATTTTATTTTTTATAGAAAATAACCAAGTCATTTATTAGATTTAAAATTGCTCGGTAGAATTTTATATTTGTTAGACTTAAAATATTTTGTTAAACTACTATTTACGTTAATTTAAACAGTAGAAAGCTACATCTAGTCTAGCAGAAATTATTAGAGCATAATCTAATACGGAGATAACTATATCTTTTATATTTGAAAAATGTCACTTTTTTTTTAAATTAGAGATCGTAATTTCATTTTTTTCTTCTGAATGCTGTTCCAACAATAATTTCTCTTAGAAAATGGCTTAAATTTTGATTAGGAAACTATAACACCCCTCTGTTAAATTTGACTCGCTAAAAATGAAAACTATTTTCATGCACTGTTGGGGATTGGTACTATGTTTTCTTTAACTTTTTTGTTTTCTAAACCTAAAAATTGGAAACGGATTCTCTGTCGTTATTAACAAAAATATATATTTTATTATAAAAATAGTTGAGTCAAATCTTATTCGTTCAGATGTGACTGAACATACCAGATCAAACATATATCCTAACGTTGCCTAGATAGAGAATCCGGACCCCTAAAAATTATTTTCATCTACAGAAAACTTGATTGACATACACAAATTTCAGAAACACATTTTTGGAGAATAGTTTTATAAACAAACTTCATTTTTGAGACTTCATTTCATTGTTTCCAAAAATTATTTCCATGATTTAAAATGTATTAACACCCAAACACATTTTTGATTCTTCAAAGTAAACACTTTTTACTTTCTCATTAAACAATTTGTGTTATCTAAAAAGGTAAAAAATTACAATTGATATGTCATCTATAAAATTATTTTTAAAATAATGTATTTTGTTTGTAAAAATATTTAAATTTAAATGAGTAAAAGATTATCATATAATTGTTTTACACTATTAGTTTAAAAAAAAAAACAAATTGCTTTAGCACTGCTAAGGTCGGAACTAACTAAAAATGCATTATTACCCGTCTCAACGATGTATTTAGATAAATATGAGACAGTAATGATTCATTTAAAAAGAAGAATATATTTGTGATGTCCAAAATATGTCTTTTTTAGTAAAGTTGATTAGTTTATTTGGATATAGAATAATGAAAAAAATTAGAATATTAGGCTCAAATCAAATTAAATCAAAATATGGCCATTTGAGCAACCAACTATGGTGGTAAAATGGATTAGTTGACGAACTATTTATTTTCAGCTGTCATTTGGCTAGGCTGGCCACTAAGTTGCAAGTAAATAACGGGGAAAGCTTCTCCCTCACTCGTATTCGCCTAATCAAACAGAACGCCACTCAGCGATCATCCTACAACAGGTCCCACCTATAGTTATAGTGTCGAATACATAATAGATTTTTTTGTCCTTACGACAGTTGTCAAATACCGGATCTTTACACTTGGTGACCCTATCTGAGATTTAACTGATGATTGAATGGAATAAAATGATAAAATTATGATCTGTCAAAATTTTAGAACTAGAGGAGAAAGGCATAATAAGATTTGCAGAATCGACCTTTCTTAGATTTGAAGTTTCATATTTTTGTTTACGCTTCATATATTCTGATGTTGATGGTTTTAATATTAATTTTAAACTACTTTTGCATTTCCCATTGTCCTATATATTTCTACTATTTTGCATTGTTTTAAGAACAATTAACATTGTATGTGAACAATTCTTTATCGTATCTGATCTAGACAGCTCACACATATATCTTGACTAATCACACAAGACTCGTGTACCATGTCATTAGAAGTGTTTCTAAACAATTCAAAGTAAATTGTCAGCTTTTTAATATCACGAGACATTGTCTCAATAATTCTTACACTCAATCAAATTCAAACCTTGAACTTTGGAGGGAACAAACTTCTAAATCTAAGGCCTTCACAATTTGTTCCTTGTTGTAATTGGTTGATTTTACCGTATATTTAAAGAATGAGAATTCTGAATAGTATGGTAATAATTGTCTAAACCTAAAAACTGGAAACGGATTCTCTGTCAATGTTTAAAAAAATATTTTTTTATTATAAAAGTAGTTGGGTCAGATCTTGATCGTTCAGATATGACTGAACAGACCAGATCAAACATATATCCTAACTTGCCTAGCAACAATAGAAAATCCGGACCCCTAAAAATTATTTTCATCTACGGAAAACTTGATTGACATACACAAATTTCATAACACCTTTTTGGAGAATAGTTTTAAAAACAAACTTCATTTTTGAGACTTCATTTCATTGTTTCCAAAAAAAATTTCCATGATTTAAAATGTATTAACACCCAAAGACATTTTTATTCAAAGTAAAAAAATCACTTTTTACTTTCTCATTAAATAATTTGTGTTATCTGAAAAGGTAAAATTACTATTGATATGTCATTTATAAAATTATTTTTAAAATAATGTATTTTGTTTGTAAAATTTTTTAAATTTAAACGAGTAAAAGATTATCATATAATTGTTTTACACTATTAGTTTCAAAAAAACAAATTGCTTTAGCACTACTAACGTCTGAACTAACTAAAAATGCATTATGACCCGTTTCAACGATGTATTTAGATAAATATGAGACAGTAATGATTCATTTAAAAGAATATTCTATTTGTGCTGTCCAAAATATGTCTTTTTTAGTAAAGTTGATTAGTTTATTTGGATATAGAATAATTAAAAAATTAGAATAGTAGACTCAAAACAAATGAAATCAAAATATGACCAGTTGAGCAACCAACTATGGTGGTAAAATGGATTAGTTGACGAACTGTTTATTTTCAGTTGTCATTTGGCTAGGCTGGCCACTAAGTTGCAAGTAAATAACGGGAAAAGTTTCTCCCTCACTCGCATTCGCCTAATCAAACAAAACGCCACTCGACAATCATCCTACAACAGGTCCCGCCTATAGTTATAGTGTCGAACACAAAATAGATTTTTTTTGTCCTTAAGACAGTTGTCAAATACCGGATCTTTACACTTGGCGACCCTATCGAGATTTAACTGATAATTGAATGGAATAAATTGATAAAATTATGATCTGTCAAAATTTACAACTGAAAATAAACAGTTCGTCAACTAGAGGAGAGATGCATAATAAGATTTGCAGAATCAACCTTTCTTAGATTTCAAGTTTCATATTTTTGTTTACGCTTCATATATATACATGCATCAACATTACATCCTAACGTTGCCTAGTGACAATAGAGAATCTGAACCCCTAAAAATTATTTTCATCTACTAAAAACTTGATTGACATAAATAAATTTCAGAACATCGTTTTGGAGAATAGTTTTAAAAACAAACTTCATTTTTGAGACTTCATTTCATTGTTTCCAAAATTATTTCCATGATTTAAAATGTATTAACACCCAAAAACATTTTTGATTCTTCAAAGTAAAAAAAAGTACCTTTTACTTTCTCATTAAACAATTTGTGTTATCTAAAAAGGTAAAATTACTATTGATAAGTCATTTATAAAATTATTTTTAAAATAATGTATTTTGTTTGTAAAAATATTTAAATTTAAACGAGTAAAAGATTATTATATAATTGTTTTACACTATTAGTTTCAAAAAACAAATTGCTTTAGCACTACTAAGGTCTGAATTAACTAAAAATGCATTATTACCCGTTTCAACGACGTATTTAGATAAATATGAGACATTAATGATTCATTTAAATTAAGAATTGATTTGTGCGGTCCAAAATATGTCTTTTTTAGTAAAGTTGATTAGTTTATTTGGATATAGAATAATTAAAAAAATTAGAACATTATACTCAAATAAAATGAAATCAAAATGGCCATTTGAGCAACCAACTATGGTGGTAAAATGGATTAGTTGACGAACTATTTATTTTCAGCTGTCATTTGGCTAGGCTGGCCACTAAGTTGCAAGTAAATAATGGGGAAAGCTTCTCCCTCACTCGCATTCGCCTAATCAAACAGAACGCCACTCGAGATCATCCTACAACAGGTCTCACCTATAGTTATAGTGTCGAACACATAATATATTTTTTGTCCTTACGACAGTTGTCAAATACCGGATCTTTACACATGGAGACCCTATCCGAGATTTAACTGATAACTAAATGGAATAAAATGATAAAATTATGATCAATCAAAATTTTAGAACTAGAGGAGAAATGCATAATAAGATTTGCAGAATCGACCTTTCTTAGATTTCAAGTTTCATATTTTTGTTTACGTTTCATATATATACATACATAGTTTTTTATTCTGATGTTGATGATTTTAATATTAATTTAAACACAATTATCACTTTACTATTCAGAATTCTCATTCTTTAAATGTACGGTAAAATCAACCAATTACAACAAAGAACAAATAGTGAAGGCCTTAGATTTAGAAGTTTGTTCCCTCCGAAATTCAAGGTTTGAATTTGATTTAGTGTAAGTAATTATTGAGACAATGTCTCGTGATAATAAAAAACTGACAATTTACTTTGAATTGTTTAGAAATACTTCTAATAACATGGTACATGAGTCTTGTGTGATTAGTCGAGATATACGTGAACTGTCTAGATCAGATATGATAAAGAATTGTTCATATACAATGTTAATTGTTCTTAAAACAATGCAAAATAGTAGAGATATAGGGCAATGGGAAATGCAAAAGTAGTGCTGATTTCAATTGCTAGATATTGAGATTATTAGTGCATGGAATCGAACCTCATCTAATGCCATGTTCAGTTATCATTGGATACACTAACCGACATGTCGCCAGTTACTTAATAACCAAACTGAAATGCCCTTTCTATCCCTGAGGTAAAATTCCGTCTGCAATTAAGACTAGGCCCGAAGCATATCCCCCATGTTTTCAACACGGGATCTCCCTTCCTCTGAATCAACGATGAACCCGATTTTAAAGCCTTTCCTCTCTGTGCTAGTAGTTCTGCTCCTCATCGCATCTACGTTAGCCACCTCAGATGTGCCGTTCATTGTGGCTAACAAGAAGGCCTCACTCACCAGGCTCAAGTCCGGCAACGAGCGTGTTTCCGTCTCCATTGACATCTACAATCAAGGATCCTCGTTAGTTTTTATTCTATTTTCGTCTTATTTTCCTCGTTCTTGTTATTTGCTAAGTTAGTGTAGATCCAATTGTCTTCGTGCTTGCATGCTTCAGTTCTTCGAGAAATTCTCATGGGTTTTTGAATTTGTGTGTTTTGGTAGAGAGGAAATATTCTTGCTGTTGGGTTTTCTGTAATTCTTGCTATTGATTTCTCTTGAACAAAAGGATCCGTATAGTATGGTGAGAAAGGAGCAGAGTAAAGGAACTTATAAGGGAAATAAAGGTGGGGTTTTTTCCCAACTTGGTGAAAGCAATCTAATATGTATTGTTGGATGCTCTCCAGATAAGTGAGTACCATCTGAAAGGGCGGGTAAAACGTGGCACCTGAATGCCGTGAGGGGATAAAATTCAGCATTTAATCTTGAGGGACCTAGGTTTTGATGTTTGTAATTATTTTCAGACCTACACTATTAATTTCTGAAAAGTATTACAAAAGCATCATGGATTAGCAAGAAACACAAAAGAAGATTGATTTTTTTTGAATTGGGAGTTCCTTTTATGCCTAAGCGGCAATATCCTACTGTATACTGGAAAGTAGAACTGAATGAATTGTATGATAGAACTTTTGAAATTGTAGCAATAGAAGCCTAATGAGCCTAGCCGGTTTGGATACCACTTTAAACATGCATTGAATTTTATCCCAATTAACTTTCAGCAACTAGTGACATGCCATGTCATAGCGAATCCAGGTAACTGGATTTCTATAATAATTCGGTTCATATGTTATAAGTGTATAATATATAATGTGAAATTGTTTTATTATTTTTTTATATTCAATCTTATGATCAAGTGTTTTATTTATTTTTCATATCACGATGAAACTATTTACCATGTTATATATGATTATATTTTGAGTTATACATGTAATAGTTATATCGTTTATGTTCATGAACAAGTTATATGTATACCCATATATATGTGATAATGTGAATTATGAATATTAATTCAAGTAAAGTGATAAGTAAATCAGAAGTAGACTTAGTCATGTCCATTGATTATCAAGTAACTAGATTATCCACGTCATGTTATCAAGTTATACGGTTGGGTGTCACCATGTTCATGTTAGCGTCCTTAAGGTTTAGATAACTTTAAGTGCCATCAAATTTCAGGACACCCAATCTGTCATGTTCATGTTCACGTTACAAGTTCAAGTTGTGAATCAGTTCTGTTTAAGTTGTTAATCGAGGGATATGTTTAGTCGGATTACGATCAAGTAAGTATAAGTACAAGTTCAAGTTATATGTTAACCATGAACTCAGTGTGTTATTACAAGTATTTTAGGTGACCATTGAATGTGTGAAATTAAATTTGCTCTGATACCAAACTGTAACACCCCGATTCCTGAGGATTAAATATGCTTGAAATTTCACAATTGAAAAATTCATAATTCAATTAAAACCCTAATTTGAGAAAAATCCTCAAATTGAGAACCCTAATTTTAACGTTAAATAGCGGAAACATAAAATTATTAAAAGAAAATATTAAATCATTAATTTGAATTAAATGATTCATTAAACTGTATTAAAGTGAAGCACAAAAATCCGTAAGACATGAAAGTTAAACATGAATATTCATAAATTTATGAAATAACTGAAATCAAACTGAAGTTATAACGTTATAATTTAACTTAAAAATCATAATCATGCTTATTATGGCAGTCCCTCACTCCTGCCGCTCACCATCACCTGCAACACAATCATCTATGGGGGATGAGTATTAAAAATACTCAGAGTAAATTCACATATTAATAAGTTTCACATAACATAAATGTAATCATATAACTCATGCAAATTTAATTTCACACGTTCACTGGTCTATTAAATCAGATAAAATACTTGTAATAATACATTGATTTCATGGTTAACATATAACTTGAACTTGTACTTATACTTGTTGATGCTTATACTTGCTTGATCATAATTCGACTAAACATATCCCTCGATTAACAACCTAACCAGATGTGATTCACAACTTGAATTTGAACTTGTAACATGAACATGACAGATTGGGTGTCATGATACTTGATGTTACTTAAGGTTATCTGAACATTATGGACACTAACGTGAACAATCTGGTTACTTGATAACCAAAGAACATGACTAAGTTTACTTCTTGTTTACTTATCACTTTACTTGAATTTATATTCATAATATCACATATACATGAGTAAACATATAACTTGTTCATGAATATAAACGATATAACTATTACATGTATAACTCAAAATATAATTATACATGACAAGGTAAATAATTTCATCATGATATGGAAACTAAAGAGCTACACTTATAACATATGAACCGAATTACTTTGTAAACCCACTTACTTGGATTTGCTACGAAATAAATTCAGCAACTAATGACCTGAAATCCAAGGATCTCAGATCACAACAAATTCATATAATATCTACAATTATTTAATTAACTAAGTGAGGTTGGGAACAGGTGGAAACCACACCGGGCGTAAATTATCAAGCGGTTCATCAAGGTTCAGGTGGTCTGAACTGGTTCGGTTCTGCTGTTTTGCACCAATTCGGTCTGGTCGGGTTGAACATGACAGATTGGGTGTCCTGAAATTTGATGTCACTTAAAGTTATCTGAACCTTAAGGACGTTACCATGAACATGGTAACACCCAATCGTATAACATGACTTGGACAATCTGGTTATTTGATAATCAAGGGACATGACAAAGTCTACTTCTTGTTTACTTATCACGTCACTTGAATTAATATTCATAATTTACATTATCACATATACATGGGTAAACATATAACTTGTTTATGAACATAAACGATATAACTATTACATGTATAACTCAAAATATAATAATATATAGCATGGTAAATAATTTCATCGTGATATGAAAAATAAATAAAACACTTGATCATAAGATTGAACATAAAGAAATAATAAAACAATTTCACATTATATATTCAACACTTATAACATATGAACTGAATTATTATGTAAATCCACTTACTTGAATTCGCTACGAATTAAATTCAGCAACTAATGACATGTAATGACCTGAAGTGAGTCGTGAGAGACTGCCATAGTAATGATATGAACAGTAAATAATTTCATTGAAGTGGGCTGGAGCCCGAAAGTTCCAATTAACTTGCAGTTTGAAAAGGAAAGAGTAGGTACTTTTGATGAGATACATAAAATGGGAGTTTCTATAGAGCCTTACATTTAAGATAAAAAAAATCTGCTTACACGAAATTGAATGAATTGTATGACAGTAGTGTTATATTATGACATGAGAAGCCTTCACTCATTTCTATAGTAATATTTATCTAATTTTTATGTAAGATACATTTATGTGATACTATGACATCAAGTCATATAATGTATTGTCTTATGTGCAAATTTTCTAGGACGGCATATGATATAAGTTTAAGTGATGAAAGCTGGCCTAAGGATGTCTTTGATGTTGTGAGCGGTAACACTTCAAGGTCATGGGAAAGGCTTGATGCGTAAGTTTCACTTCTGTGTGATTAATGTTTGCTGCATAGTATATCCTTTTTCCATTACTTTATGCAATATTAACCCTGGAGTTGTTTACAGTGGTGGTTTTCTGTCCCATTCTTTCGAATTGGAGGCCAAAGTACAAGGAAATTTCCGAGGTGCACCGGCTGTCATTACATTCCGTATCCCCACAAAGGCAGTTTTACAGGTTAAATATCTGCGATGATGGTTTCATGAATTTGAGTATTTACTGGTGAATGGTATTTACCTTCTAAGTTCTAATTATTGGTGCTTTGTAGGAGGCTTATTCTACCGCAACACTACCTTTGGATGTTCTTGCAGATAGACCTCCTGAGAAGAAGATTGAATGGGTAAGTTTAATTTTCTCGAAATTCCTATCACATTCATGCACTCTTTCTTTGTTAACAGCTTCTGCTTTGTATTTTCATGTTATTATCTCTGGCTGGGGCATAAATTCTGCAGGCTAAGGTACAAGCATTCTTCGATGATCTTAAATTTTTATGTTATGAAACTTGTAATGAGTTATAAATTCTAATTGAAGAGTTTGAAATTGAAAGTATGACCCTTTTGACTGGAGAATGCTGTGATAAGTTATTAAACACATTACATTGATCATCGTTACTGTTCATGTATATGCTGCTTTCATTTATTGGTAGCTTATCTCATGTGACATGTGGAACTAATCTTATCTGAACTTTCTGTGTTGCAGAGGTTGCTAGCAAAGTATGGGTCTCTAATCTCGGTAATTTCCATTGTTGTTCTGTTCGTGTACCTGGTCGCGACCCCATCAAAGACAAGTGCTGCAAAAGGAAGCAAGAAGAAGCGTTAATTTATGACTTGGAATCTGTCAATTCTCACCAGCTTTTATCAGCAATTGGAGATTTCTTGCAGTTTTTATGAGCTGTAACTTTACGATTACATAGAAGATAGTTTGTCAATGATGAGATAGTGTTGAGAATTAGTCTAGCGAGAACAAAGTAAATCATTGACAGACTCGATTCTAAGCAGGCTGGTGGAAGAATATCTTGGAATTTTACATCTTTATGATCAATTACATCTTCTAATCTGTTTTTAGGTGACATGAAATTTGGTTAGCAGAAGATAAATAATGGGTTTTCAGCAGTTTTAGCTGTGAGCTTTTTTTCTTTCTTAGATGTTCGTTGGCAGTTTTAATCAAACATGACCGGTTCCAATGAACTTTTCATGTACAGAGTACAGACAGACTGTTGACAATATTGGAAAGTTTTTTAGTTTAACCAATAATCTTGGAAACTTTCATGTACAGAAAGTTTTTGTCCTTTTTTATAAATCACGCTCCCTTCGTGTCCAAAGAAAGTCTTCCTTTTCAGTACGGCAGTATTCAAAGGGAATTTATTTGTCAAATATTCCTCATAATTCTTCTCTTTAATTTATTATAAAAAACAAAATATTCTCAATATGATCGCTTGAGCTAAATTGGTAAATCATACCCTTCTGTATTTTTAACGAAATTTAGTATTTGTTAAAATATAGACTAGGGTTTAGTAATAATGTTAGACCTTAGTCTTGAACATGAACATTTTAGTCTTCTCTCAAATAAAAATGTCATATATCTCATTAAAAAAATTAAAGGGTACTAATTTCAGTTTCTTTTAACTTCTTGAAGCAATTTCTTAAATTTATCCCAGTCATTCATCCTCTTTTATCAGAACAAGGTCACATTACATGGGCAATTTTAGACACTGCATTCAGGTACGTCCGAAGCTTCGAAGCTTTATTTGAAAATTACTTAATAATTATGTCGTTGTTAAAGGAAATCTGCTTACTAGAGGGATGAGCTTAACCCCCTCATGCTCTTTCTGCCATAAATGTCCCTTCTCCCAGGTTATTTGGTTTGGTTCCACCCTTAATATGAAAGCATTGGATATTCTGGGGACTGACTTCATGGATTGTTGGTCTTAGATCCTTCGTAACCTCCCATCTTCAAACTGGGAGATCTACATGCTTTGGATTCTTTGGCCTATGGCAAATCTGGAAGGCTAAGAACAAGCAGGTTTTTAATGGCATCAAGGCCTCTCCCCTTGATGTGCTGAACAAAATTTCTAAGGATATTTGATAAGGGTGTTTCACACTCATATTTTAATTACTCTTAATTTTAATTTTATTGATTCTTTTAGAGTTATTGTTTGATATTTTTTGCAAGTAAAATATTCCTGTGCATTTACGTTGATTTTAAATATTTGGAAAGTAAAAATGCGAAGAAAATGAGAAATAAGCCATCACCGTGACATTGACACAATAACGTTTTTTTGAGAATTTTCTCTCCTATTTTATCCTTTTTGAAGAGAAAATGAAAACGGATCAAACCGGGAGACGGATCTCAACTTCAATTCATTCTCAGATCTAGTTTTTATTCTCTTTTCCTCTATGTTCATGAATATTATTAAGATATTTCCTTATTCTATTATGTTCTAATTTTCTTATTTAGGGCTATGTTGTAGCCAAACCATGATTGTTTATATGTTTTCTTTTTTAATTCAATCGATGTTTATTCAGTATTATTGAGTGTTATAATTCGTTCTTAATATTTGTGATCGTAAGACCAACTATTGCATGATTTTGAATTTAATTCTGAGACTGGGAAGTGATGATTAAATTTGCTCTTTGTTTATAACACCATTAGAATTTCATAAGTTAGAGATAATTATGGATCTAGTGCATCAATTATAATTTATTGTGCTTAATTAGTCTCAATTTATTTAATCTTGATAGAGATATGAGATTAGTATTTTTGATTCATTGTTATCGATGCTTGAGAAATATTGATAATTACATTAGAGAAATCCGTTGTCAATAATTTAATAAACATTGATTGATCAAGATTTGAAATTTAGAGCATGTTTGGTTTGGTGAAATCGAAAACTCTAGAACCTTTAACTATTCAAATTTGAATTATTTCTCCTTATCAAGTATTAATTTTTTTAGTTTAATTTTCATTCAAAAATCCTAACTTTTCGTCATTCTCAATTAGAATTAAGGTATAGTTAGTTTCAATTTTTTAATATCAATCAATACTGTGGACGATACTCTATTTTTTTAGAAATTTTATTACTTGACGACGATGGTCTCAACTTTTGTGTGTGCCTTGCTCTGATATCAATTGATAAGAACACACTAGGCGACATGTCCTAGGAACCATTGGATCAACGAACACAAAGCGAATCGGAAGCTAGGAACAAATCGAAGTTGATCAGATTAGAACTCTAAGAAAAACTAAGTCCTTAAAATTCCAATCTTGAGACGCTACAAGGATGATCATCCCTTGATACGTTGAAATTCTGTATTCTACCAAGAATACAAGAACGCAAAGCAAAAAAAAACTCGCTGAATAATATTAGTGACTAAAATGTCTGATTTTACATCATATGAGCCTTTATATATTGACCCTAAAACGAAATAAGCATAAAATAAATAAACTAAAATAAAATACACCCAAAACTTAAATGATCCCAAAGTTCAAGACCTAACAAACTACTTAAAATAAAAAATAAAACTCTATTTAAGCCCAAAACCATAAAACACACAAACAGTGAATTTGCCCTCATGTCATAGACTATAATCCTTGTTCTTCCAAATCCAAGTCTTGCACATAAAGATAAGTGATTATCCTAGGTAACGCCTTTAAATCTTCTAGAACAGCCTTTTTGTCATGCACTTCCATGATTTTGACTTGTAAAGCCTCTTTCATCCTTTTTGTTCTAGCTCGAGTCATTCGACCGCCAATTCTTTATAATGGATCTTGTGAGTCTTTGGAAACAGCATCTTGATCCCCATCCTTCCCTCCCTCTTCAAAAGGATTCGACCTCGAATCACCTACATCAAACAAAGATAAATCAGCCACATTAAAAGTTACACTAACATTACCATAGTTGCTTGGCAAATCTAGCTTGTAGGCGATATCATTGATTCGGTCCAAGACTTGAAAAGGTTCATCTCTTCTAGGCTTCAATTTTGATTTCCTTTGTATAGGAAACATCTCCTTACGCATGTGCACCCAAACCCAATCTGCAGGCTGAAAAACAACGTGTAAACGCCCCTTATTGGCTTGCTTAGCATATTGTTCATTCTTCTAACCATAAATAACTTCAAAAGGCAAAAATAAAGTAGTAGAATGAACAGATGTGTTATGTGCAAACTCAATGTATGGCAAACACTTTTCCCATTGTTATAAGTTCTTTTGAATGATAGCATGCAACAAAGTAGTGAGTGTTATATTAACTACTTCAGTTTATCCATCCGTTTGAGGATGTGCAACAGTAGAAGACAAGAGTTTAGTTCCTAATTTACTCCACAAAGTGCGTAAAAAATGACTTAAGAACTTAACATCTCTATCACTAACAATTGTTTTAGGTAAACCATGCAATCGAACGACTTCTTTAAAGAACAAGTCTGCAAAATATCGTCAAAGTAAACTACCACAAAATTTTTCATGAAAGAACACAAAACATGATTCATTAACCTCATGAATGTACTAGGTGCATTATTTAAACCAAAAGACATTACTAACCACTCATACAATCCATACTTAGTTTTAAAAGTTATTTTCCATTCATCTCCCTCTTTCATGTGATTTGATGATAGCCATTCTTTAAATCAATTTTAGAAAATAAACAAGAGCCATATAATTCATCAAGCGTATCAACTAATCTAGGGATTGGATGTCTAAACTTTATCATTATCTTGTTAATGGCTCGACAATCTACACACATGTGCCAAGTTCCATCTTTATTTGGGACTAAGATGACAGGAACCGAACATGGACTAAAACTCTCCCCCACGAAACCCTTTTGAACCAACTCAACCACTTACCTTTGTATCTCCTTGGTTTCCTTAGGATTAGCTCTATAACCGGGTCAATTTGGCAAGGAAGCACCGAGTATGAAATCTATTTGATGCTCAGTACCTCTTAAAGGAGGTAATCCATGGAGAATCTCCTCGGGAAATAGGTCCTCGAACTCCTGCAATAAAGATAATACAACACTAGGCAAAGAGGGGTTAAGGTCATTAGTTAGCGTAAATTGATCTCCTTTTGTTTCATTATCTCTAATTGTATCCCTTAGTTGTTGTTTCCTTATCTTCTCACAGTGTTTGATTTTTGTTTAGGTCTTTTGGTTGTTGCTTGGAGCATGTCGTGGCGTCCAACATGGAAGCCCACATGGAGCATGATTTGGCATCCAACATGACATCCTACATGGACCATGGCATGGCAACCAACATGGCAGCCGACATGGAGCATGACGTAGCATCCAACATGACAGCCTACATGGAGATGACATAGCATCCTACATGGCATTACACATGAGTGGAAATCCTAACCTAGAAGTCTATCTACGTGAGTATAATTATTATAATGCTGGCATGGCATTTTAAATGATGACAAGGAATCAAGATAACTTGGAAATCCTAACCTAGAAATAGACAGTCAATAGTAATTTATTAGGGCATGGCACATTTGCAATCCTAACCTAGAAGTGGACAGCCAATATGAGTCTTTTAGGTGGATTACAAGTTCCTTATTTATCGTAATTAATATTTTTTTATTTTTTAAATTTATTTTAGGTTATTTAAACACTTTAGGACTCTTTATAGTTTTTCTATTTAAGCTTGGTTTCACAATGTATTAAACATCTTTGATCAATATAATTTCTTTGTGAGAGTTTTCTCTTTGGTTCTTCTTAAAACTTTACAAACTTATCAAGAATATTTTTATGGCGTCTAAAACCTAGACTTATCACTCACTTTTCTTTCTTATTTTTGAGTGTGGCGTCTAAACCATACCTTTGGTTATTTTCAAAGTATCAATTTGAGTCTTAGGTCTTATACCTAAGGTTCTCTTTGTGCCATAGAAAATGGGTCGGGGTTTTTTTTGTAAAATCGATCATTGGGTTCTTGAGCCATCATTGTTATTGGGATCCTAGGGCAGGTAACCTAATGGGTTCATATCATTTGGTGATAGAGCTTTTGGTTCTCTAGAGTCAGATTCAATTCTGATTTTTTTCTGATTTTGATGGTGGTTCTAAAAAATGATCATAACTTTTGATCTAGGAGTCGAAATAGTCATTATTACATATCAAATCGAATGGATTTTTTAGACCTACAATCTTTACGTGAACTGAGAAGCCATATTCCATTGTTTTGATCACTTCCAGAGGCGTTTAATTTTTATACGCAGTTTCATCTAAAAATTCAGAATTTTAAATTTCAAATTTGAATTTCTATTGTTTTAGCTATCATCTTATCTTATCTCATCATATCTTTGCATATCATATTTTTATCTCATCTTATCATATCATAGATCATCTTATCATAGCTTATCTAATCTTTTCTTATCTCTTCTTATCATATATTATATCATTGTCTTATCTTATCATATCTCATCTTGTCTCATCTCATCTCATCTTATCATATATTTTCTTATCTTATCCTTACCGTATCTTATCCTATCTTATCTTTTGGGTGTTGCTTGAAAATTCTAGGTTCGTTTGTTAGTTTGATCAAGAACCGAAAGAGAAAAACTAAGAGTGGTAAAAGCAATAGTGTGTGAGAAAATCAGAGGGTAAAAGTCGATTATATCGAATGAAACATGAGAGAAATTGAGTGAACCTCAAACTTTAAATGTAAACACGTGAGGAAGAGATTGTGAAGTCCTTCATTTTTTTCCTACTAATCTTATTCTTTTTTAAGTATGTCAAACAGTAATGGTAGTGGAGGAATGGCGTAAGGTGGTATGTTGAAGTTACAAATTGAGGCGTTAGTGGATGAATTTAAGAGAACGTTAGGAAAGGGCCGGGAATGATTGCATAAGAGGATTGATCAGGTCGAAACATGGGTAGAGCAACCTAGAGCTCCTATGGGACATCAGAGGGAGAGACGATCACCTTGGGTTAAGTATGAGGAAGAATTTGGGAACTACTTTGATGAAGAGGAGCGATATCCTCACATGGACAGATTAGGTCATGGGGTTGGAGATAGAAGATTCTGACATGGAAATAGAGAAGATAAGTTTGGTGAGCGGGTGGATAACAATTTGGGCAGCATTAAGATGAAGATACCATCATTGCAAGGCAAGAATGTGAAAATCAAAAGAGATTCCGGAGAGGAGTCCATGCCACTACTAGAGGATGTAACTGATATTAAAGGACCGGTCGATGGGGAACTTTCGGTAAAAAGAAGAGCTCTTAGTGCCTTATCCAAATAAGATGAGAATGTACAACAAGAAAATATTTTTCATACTAAATGCCTTGTTAATGATAAAATGTGTAGTATGATTATTGATGGGGAAAGTTGTACTAATGTGGTAGCACTTACATGGTGGAAAAATTAAACTTGCATATATTAAAACATCTAAATCCATACAAACTAAAATGGTTGAATGATAGTGGGGAAATCGAGGTGCATAAGCAAGTGTTAGTTTTTTCTCTATTAGCAAGTACAAAGATGAAGTTTTGTGTGATGTAGTGCCATGTAAGAAAGTCATCTTCTCTTGGGGAGGCCGTGGAAATGTGATAGAAAAGCCACTCACGACGGTTAAAAAATAGATACTCTTTTGAGAGTGAGCAAAATCAAATAAGTGTTTAAACAAAAGAAAATAGTGAGAAATAAAGAGGGCGGGAGGAGTGAGAAAAATCAAGAGAGAAAAAATGAGAGATTTTATGCAAGATAGAGTGAAATTAAAAGAGCTTTGAGTTCCAAGTTGCATTTGCTTGTACTTTTGTACAAAGCGGCTTGTTTTTCCACTAACGAACTCAATCACTCTTTTCCTAATGTTTTTGTATCTCTTTTGCAGCACTTTGAAGATGTATTCCCTGAGGAGAGGTCAAAAGAGCTGCAACCAATTAGGAGAATTGAGCACCACATTGACTTTGTACCCAAAGCTTCCATCCAAAAGAAACCCACTAATAGAAGATATCAAGAGGAGAGAAATTGAGATGGAAAGACAAGTGAGCAAACTCATGGAAAATGAGTATTCCCATGGAAGCATGAGCCCTAGTGCAGTTCTCATATTGCTTGTGACTAAGAAGGATCGAGCATGGATAATGTGCATCGTTCGACGAGCCATAAATAGCATCACTGTAAAGTATCACCATCTCATTCCAAGATTACGTGTACTTAATGATTTGCATGGCTCTTGTTTGTTTAATAAAATTGATTTTAAAAGTGGATATCATCATAGTAGCATGAAAGATGGATATGAATGGAAAACAACACTTAAAAGTATAGATTTCATGAGTGGTTAGTAATGATATATGGTTTAACTAATACACCTAGTACATTCATGAGGTTGATGAATCATGTTTTTATGCGCTCATGGAAAAATTTATGGTAGTTATCATTCAAAAGAATTTAAGGTAATGGGAGAAGTGTTTATCACATTTTAAGTTTACATATAATAGGTTTCTTCATTCTACTTATTCTTTTGCTCCTTTTGAGATTGTTTATGGCTTTAATCCTTCAACTCCTATGCATATTTTATGTTTATCTACTAATAGCATGTTAATCTTGATGGTAAGAAACAGAAAGATCTGGTGAAGGTTTTACATGCCAAGGTCCATGCTAACATTAAAAGTAAGAATGAGAAATATGCTAAGCAAGCCAATAAGGGGAGTTCGAAGTTTGTTTTACAACCTGGAGTTTGGGTTTCTTCCACAAAGGAAAACAAAATCACTGCCTAAAGGGGATAGATCATTCCAAGTCCTTGCAAGAATCAATGACAATGCGGAGGGAATGATGAGAATCCAGTTGCACAACCTCAAAGGATGGATCCATTTCAAGTACCAAGAAGTCAAATCATAAGAGCTTGAGAAAAGAGGATGGATGACGCACTTAATGAGAGTATGACGTGGGTCATAATGTGGACCATGACATGGAGTATAACAACCTACATGGAGCATGACGTACCATCCTATAGGGAGCATGTCATGGCTTCCAACATGGAAGCCTACATGGAGATGATATGACATCTTACATGGCCATACACATGGAGCATGATGTGGCGTTCAATATGGCAGTCCACATGGAGCATGACATGGTATTTAAAATGATGATAAAGAATCAAGACAACTTGAAAATCCTAAAGTAGAAGTGGACAGCCAATAGTAGTCTATTAAAACATGACACATTGGCAATCATAACCTAGAACTGGACAGCCAATAAGAGTTTTTTGAGTGGATTACAAGTTCCTTATTTATTACAATTAATATTTCTTTATCTTTTAAATTTAGTTTAGGTTATTTAAACACTTTAGGACTCTTTAGGCTTCTAGTTTTTATATTTAAGCATGGTTTCACAATGTATTAAATATTTTTTTATCAATATAATTTCTTTGTGAGAGTTTTCTCTTTGGTTCTTCTAAGAACTTTTCAGATTTATCAAGATTATTCATGTGGCATCTAAAACCTAGACTTATCACTCACTTTTCTTTCTTATTCTTGAGTGTGGCGTCTAAACCGTACTTTTGGTTATTTTTGAAGCATCAATTTGGGTCTTAGGTCTTATACCTAAGGTTCTCTTTACGTCATAGAAAATGGATCGGAGTTTCTTTTTCTTTAAAATCGATCATTGGGTTCTTGAGCCATCATTGTTATGAGTTCCTAGGGCAGGTTGCCTAGTGGTTCATATCACTTGCACTCTAGAAAAATCGCAACAAGTTTTTTGCGCCGTTGCCGATGATTGATTTTGTTTATTAATATTACAGTTACATTTAATTTTACTTCGAGTCTTAATTTTTTCTATTTACAGTTGTTTATTATTTTGAATTTTCAGGTGCTTTCTAAAGGGTATGAGAAAATTTGGAAGCAAAAATTTAACTCCTCTAAATTTAAAAATTGAGCAAATTTGTCATCGTAATAGAAAAGTGAGGAGAGAAGCTTCTAAAAACCCTCAAGAAACCATGGAATACACTAGAAAAAAATCCTGAAATTATGAACAACTAGAGTAATCGGGTAATTTAGGACTCTATGCTATGCCCGTGGTCAATGAGACCACGTCTGCAATTCAACGCCTTATTATTAATGTCAATAATTTTGAGATTAAGCCGACTATCATTCACATGGTGCAATCAAATCAGTTCAGTGGCATACCTAATGATGATCCAAATATCCACATAGTAACTTTTCTCAAAATTTGTGAGACATTTAAGCTCAACAATGTCTCAACTGATGTAGTTAGGCTGAGATTATTCCCATTTTCACTTCGTGGTAAGGCTCAGAGTTGGTTGAACTTTTTACCCGCTGGATCAGTCACCACTTGGAATGGAATTTCTGAGAAAATTTTGGCTAAATTCTTTCCACCTGCTAAAACAGCCAAGATGAGGAAAGAGATCACTACTTTTATCCAACATGATATGGAGTCTCTTTATGAAGCTTAGGAGAGGTTTAAAGAGATGTTGAGAGGATACCCACATCATGGACTCCCTGAATGACTACAAGTCTAAACTTTCTACAATGGTTTAGGGAATTCACCGAGAACACTAGTTTATACAGCAGCAGGAGGTACTTTAATGGGAAAAACACATGAGGAGGCATATGCTTTGCCTGAAGAAATGGCTGCTAATTCCTATCAATGGCCGACTAAGCGCAACGTAGCGAGAAAGATTCATGGAGTTCATGAAGACGATGCTCTTACCACTCTCACTGCTCAAGTAGCTACACTATCTAAGCTATTGAGTTCTTTCACCGCCAATGCTAGTTATTCATCCTACACGGGAAGCTTCGTGATTTATACAATGGACATTATCCTAGTACTAAATGTCAAGCCGATAATCCATTTGCTCCTTCTCAGTCAGAACATGTTAATTTTGTTGAGAATTATAACAGACAGACAACCTATTTGCCAACACTTAAAACCAAGGGTGACGAAATCACCCTAATTTCTCTTAGAAGAATACTCAAAATGTGATAAATCCACCAGTTTCTACTCAACCTCAATTTTAGCCTCATCAGCTTAAATTTTCTTTAAAATATGCTCTTGCCCAACTCACAGTCAATACTACTCAATTAATGACAAGAACATATACTACACTTCAGAGGTAAGAAACAAGTATTCAGAGTCAAGCTACTTCTATTCAGAATTTAGAACTTCAAAGGGGCAACTGTCAGAAATACTCACTTAAATACCATAAGGTTCTCTACTGATCAACACTATTAGGAATCCAAAAGATCAAGTAAACTCCATTACTCTCTATAGTGGCAAGGAGATAGTAGAACCAAAGAAGGAAATAGTTAAAAGTTCCCATCCAATTGAAGCACAAACTGAGATTGTATGTGATGATCTTGCTAAGAGCTCAAAAAAGTAAGAAGACAAGCCTAAGTCAAAGCTCTTTCCTGATAATCCTCCACCTTATGTCCCATCTATCCCATTCCTTCAGCGATTCTAGAAGCAAAACTGAACAAGCAGTTTTCTAAGTTTCTTGATTTGTTTAGAAAACTACATATAAAGATCCATTTTGCCGATACTTTGGAACAAATGCCGAGCCATGTCAAATTCATGAAGAAAAATCTCTCGAAAAAAAGAAAGCTAGAGGAGTATGAGATAGTTGCACTTACTGAGGAGTGTAGTTCTATCTTGCAAAATAAATTACCTTCGAAGCTAAAGGACCCTGGAAGTTTTACTATTCCTTGCACCATTGGGACTTCATATTTTAAAAATGCTCTATGTGATCTTTGAGCCGGTATCAATTTGATGACATATTCAGTTTATAAGAAGCTAGATCTTGGAGAAGCTAAGCCCACGATGGTATCTTTAGAGTTAGTTGATAGATCTATCAGATATTCACGAGGAATTATTAAGGACGTCTTGGCAAAGGTGGATAAATTTATTTTTCCAGTTGATTTTATTGTTATAGAGGAAAACCAAGAAATCTCAATTATTCTTGGTAGACCATTCTTAGCTACGGGAAGAACTCTTGTTGATGTGAAAAAATGAGAACTTATTTTGAGAGTTCAAGATGATCAAGTAATTTTCAATGTCTTCAAAGCAATCAAACACCCAAATGATATGAATAGTTGTTTGCAGGTGGATAGTGCAGAACTGGGAGAAGGTAAACCTAGACACCTACCTTCTATTGAAAAATCATCGGTGTTAGACCTTCACATTCGATACACCTTTATGGGAGAAGCATCCACTATGTCTGTCATTATCCCTACTTTGTTAAATGATGAACAAGAAGACATCTGTTGATGGTGTTTAAAGAGCACAAAACAACATTGGGGTGGTCAATTTCTGACATAAAAAGAATTTAAAGTCAGTCGACAACGGGTGAAGCTTGGATGATCATTACGTCTGGATGAAGACATTAAAGCAAGCGCTACCGGGAGGCAGCTTGATTTTATTTCCGTTATTTATTTATTTATTTATTTTTCTTATTTTATTTTTGTTTATTCAGGTTAAAAAACTATGGATGAATTTGGCTCAGACACCAATTTTCTCCTTAGTTTGAGACAACGAATAATGCGGAGAATGCCGAAGATAAAAGCTCATACTTATTCAGGGGAGTCCTCTTTGCATACTCTTTTTACATTTTTTTTCATTGAGGACAATGAAAGTTTTAATTTTGGGGTGGTGGCTTTGTTAAAAATTAAAATTTTGAGGTTTTGCAGTATACAACACTAACACTTATGATGAGATCGATTTTGATTTATTGATAATTTTGAGAAAAAAATATGAATTTGTGTATCTGTATGTGTTTGAACCAATTGTTGATTTACATTTCACTTAAGAATCCTGACATATTGAGCAGCTAGCCTTGTGCGTTTGATTGTCTTTTTACGTAGAGAAGGTTTATGAGATTTAAGAAATCATTATGCTCTCATAAGAACTCTAGAACCAATTTGTTTGTTGTTCGAGGTGAAATTCTAGGGTACGCTTCACTTAGGACATGATTTAGGCCATCTTTGAACCATTTGAGTTTTTCAAGCCAACACGTGCATAATTATTTTCCTAGTCATACATGTTAAGCTTAAATAGCCATTTTTTTATCACCCATGACAATTTCTCAATCTTAAAAAATGTTTTCCCTAGTCACCCTTTTTTCTCATAGTATTTGGATGTTCTAGGAAAATACTTGGAGCTATGACAATCTCGGTAGATGGGAGGAGTTTCGATATAAAAAATTTGTGAATAAGTTTGATTTTGTAGCCTCTTGGACTTGAGTGACTAAGCTCGAAGGGGTGTCTTAAAACCTAATACCCTAAGAGCAACTAGTTTGGGAGCTATTAGCTGAAAGCTCGTTAAGGAAAATAGAAGTTTAAGGAAATCAAATTTAAAAAAAAGAAAAAAAATGGTTGAGCATGGTTAAGAATTCGAGAGGTGGAATGACAAGTTTGTCGGTGTTATAAGAAATGTTGAGTTAAGCTCGTTGATTTTTAGAATGCATGTGTAACTATGGGTAAAGATTGAGCTGAAATAATATCATTTATCGTACCCTAAACCCTAGCCATACATTACAAGCCTATGGAAGTCCTAATGATCCATAGTTGTTGTGGTTTGCCTACACTAGTGGAGAATGACATGAAAAACTTGCCTATGGAGTTCTAATATATTTATAGCTTAATGGATCCATTTTTGCAAGACTTGATTGCATAAACTCATTTGAGATAAAAAAAAAAGTTGGACGACTTAAGGTAACACACGCGTACTCGGGATCTTACAAAGTGTAATGTAAGTTGGTGTTTGTGTTGAAATTCTATATGACCACAATTCAAAAAAAATTATTGGGTAATCGCTATTTTGAAATCTCTGAGTCATGTTTAGTTAGTCAAATTTTTCATCATTTGATTCGTAGTTTTGCTAAATTAGAGTTTAATATTTTCTTGTTTGATTTTTTTTTATTTTGTTTTGTTCAAAAACTAGCAAAAAGTTATGGTTGGGGGTATTTGATGAGTGTGTTTCACACTCATATTTTAATTAATCTTAACTTTAATTTTGTTGGTTATTTTAGAATTATTGTTTGATTTATTTTTATTTTTTTGCATGTAAAATATTCTTGTGCATTTATGTTGATTTTAAAATATTTGGAAGAAAATGAGAAAAAGATGGACATGGACAGAAGGACCAGCGTCGTCACGGGACATCGCGAAGCTGGGTGCAAGCAATTGCCAGCTGCCAGCACCTGGGCGCTAGGCGCTGGCATCATGCCAGTGCCCTAGTGCTGGCTTCCCAGCGCCCCAGCCCTAGTCGTTGGCTAGCTAAGCAGTAAGCCAGTGCCGCGACGCTGACGCCATAACGTTTTCTGTGATTTTTCTCTCCTATTTTATCCTTCTCGAACCTAGTGTATAAATATAATATTTTAAGTCTTTTTGAGGAACTCTTTGGACGTGGGAGGCAAAGAAGATAGCTTTTTATTAGAGAGAAAACGAAGACGAATCAAACCGGGAGACAGATCTCAACTTCAATTCATTTTCAAATCTAGTTTTTCTTCTCTTTTCTTCTATGTTCATGAATATTATTAAGATATTTTCTTATTCTAGTATGTTCTAATTTTCTTATTTAGGGCTACACGTAGCCAAATCATGATTGTTCATATATTTTGATTCTTAATGCAATCGATGTTTATTCAATATTATCGAGTATTGTACTCTGTTCTTAATGCTTGTGATCGTCTGACCAACTATTGTATGATTTTACATTTAATTCTGAGAATGAGAAGTAATGATTAAATTTGTTCTTTGTTTATAACACCATTAGAATTTCATAAGTTAGAGATAATTATGGATCTAGTGTAGGAATTATAATTTCTTGTGCTTAATGAGTTTTAATTTATTTAATCTTGACAGAGATATGAGATTAATATTTTTGATTCATTGTTATCGATGCTTGAAAAATATTGATAATTACATTAGAAATTGATTGAGATTTAGAATTTGTAGCATGTTTGGTTTGGTGAAATAAAAAACCCGAAAGCTTTTAACTATTCAAAATTATTTTTCTTTATCAAGTATTATTTTTTTAATTTAATTTTTCATTCAAAAATCCCAATTTTTTTATCATTTTCAATTAGAAATTAGGGTACAGTTAATTTTAATTTTTTAATATCAATGAATCATGTGAACGATATTTTATTTTTATAAAAAATTTATTACTTGACGATGATAGTGTATACTTCAACTCTAACCGTAACAATATTTTAGAGGCTGGTGTGGATAAAGTGGACGTGCATGGTCCTCTCCCGATTGTGGTGCCTTCAACGTCTTCCCCTGAGATGCTCAGTCCTGGAGGTGCCACTCCAACCTGAAAATTATTCACAGATGCAGTTTGGTCTCCTAGTTCTAACAGATGTGGCCTGGGGTGGTGTTTAATTAATCCTTCTAACGTAGTATTTACTACAGGATACAAAAGGCTAGACCGTGTTTTCAGTGCTGCAGTTGGAGAAGCTCTTGCCATTTCTTTGGCTTTAGAAGAATGCCTCCATTGGTGCCTCCCTGTTGTTTTAGTGTTTTCTGAAACCTTTAATTTGGTTTACATGTTAAATGACAAATGTACCATTGATGGGTTTCTCCAGTCCCTAGTTCATGACATTTTATTCATTAAGCGCTTGTTTGAGTCCATTGGTTTTGCTCGTTTTGCTCATGTTCCTAGAGCTAACAATTTCATTGCTCATAATTTGGCCAAACTAGGGTCTTTGGAGATTAGCTCTTGTGTTTCGATGCGTCATTTCCCTCTTGTTATTTCTTCGATTGCAGTCGCAGTGTTTTGTAATTTTTCAGTTATTTGACCAAAATAAAAAAGAACAATCTTTCAGACATAAAGGATTGACTGTTAGTTAATCCTGATAAAGAAATAGAGAAGTCTACGTTACAGTCTTGTACACATCTGTCAACCATGTGATCTCATAAAACCACAACACGTGCCTCTTGTAAGGAAGATTTAATCGAGTGCTTAAATTACATAACTGCCCATTAAATCCGCTTTTGGCTTCTTGTTATATTGAGGAGGCATTTTCATTTCAGACACACCTACAGGCTCCAGGCACCACCTAACAATCATAATTTGGAATTTCAGTTACTATGAGTTATCAGCATCATCATCATCATCATGAACCCTATCCACCGCCGGGTATGTCACCTAATTTTGTTTTAATTTTGTGCTTTTGTTCCTTCCTCTGTTTTGATTTTTTGGAATTTTTTATCAATTAATTGTGTGTCTATTAATTTAGTCTGATTTTTTGAGTTTGTTTGTTTGATTGAAAAGGGTACTCATCTCCGTATCCACCGCCAGGTCCGCCACCGCCATCTGGATATCCTCCACCACCACGTCCTCCGTACGAAGGGTATCAAGGGTATTTCAATGAAGGGTACCCTCCTCCACCACCTCCTCCTCCTCCTCCAGCTGAACAGTATTACTATCGCTACGAGCATCACCACTACGATGATTATCGAAGCGGATGCGGCTCCTTCTTAAGAGGATGGTATGTACTCCATTTTTCCTTGTTTTCTTCCAAATTTTAAGCTTAATCGGTACATAATAATCTGAAAATATCAATTTCAAGAAAAATGTAATTTGAATATTATTTCTATAGAGTACACAGATGAAGCACGCAATCAGCTTGATGATTATCCTATATATAAATGTCACGATTTATTTAATTATTGCTGAATCTTTTTCCCAGTCTTTGATTTTTATTAATCTTGATTCCTGATAATTGATAAATATAAAGATAAGTCAACTGTTGAGCACCAAGGAAATCCTCTATCTCATATTTGAAGAGAAATTTATCAACAGCATATTAGAGAGAGTAGATGGTTATTATAAGGCTTTCATCTGGCCTTTCCTTAACAAAACCAGAGGATGGAAGAAGTAACAAACTGGAACAAGCGTTGAGGACATGTTTCCTGTCATTTTGAATTGAATATGTTGAATCCTTTAGTACTGAAAGACCGATTCTTTTGGGTGTACAGTTTGGCAGCGCTTTGTTGCTGTTGTGTGCTGGAGGAGTGCTGCTGCTGTCTATGATAACTCAGCAAATCAGTTTGTCTCTTCAGTCTGTCTGTCTGTCTTATTACTAAAAATGGTGCTTACCTTCTTGATGGATTAATGTGGCTTTTGTAGATGATGTTTTTAAGAGATTATAAACTCAGTATTAATTAATAAATACCTGGATTTCTGCATTGTTTATATAGTAATAAGAGCTATAGCTTCCTTTAGCATTCTAAGTATGTTGGCTCCAACATATAATATATTTTGAAAAACAAATTGCATTTGCCAAGAGCTGTTGTTAGGTTGATTTCCCCTACGTAACCTGCAAATTAAACTGGTATCCATCCACCATGATTTCCCTCCGAATGTTTACTGATCTGCTAAATTTCGTAAGCAAATCAAATTAACCTTCCAAAATGCTATTAACATGATGCAGTATACAATATAAGTATTGAAGATGTCTACATATTGAAGATTTCAGTATAATCATGAAACTAGAGAGGATGTTTACGTATTGACGACAGACTATGTCTATCAAGGAGGTTTGTATAATTTGACCAGATTTTATTTAATTACTTTTCTGACAGAAAATCATAATTTCATTAGATATCATATCCTATTTACTAATGACATCTTCAAGAAACCAAAAACTATTGTGCTGATCGTGACCTTTTTCTACGCAGTTGTTCTGCTTCTCTCACAACTGTACCAGATACTTATTATGATATATTAATGACTGTCCACAAAGCTGTGATTCCTTTAGCTGTTTGTCTTCTAACATGCGGCTTTGCCATATATTCCAGCAGTTTTATGAGAAAGCTCATCACCTTCTGCTTGGAAGCAACCGTCTTTTCTTTGACATTTCAAAGAATAAGATAAACCAATGGAAAACTAATAGTATGATACCCAATTACTAATAGTATGATACCCAATTACTAATAGTATATCTTCTGAATCAAGCTTAAGATATCTACTATTAGTAATTGGGTATCATACTATTAGTAATTGGGTATCATACTATTAGTAATAGTATATCTTCTGAATCAAGCTTAAGATATCTATATCAGTTGAAAGACATTACTTTAATCATTGAAGTAGCAGAAGCCTAAAAACCGAGAAAAATTATTAAAATCGACGTCCACAATGTGGGTCATCAAATTACCGGGGGCTTGATGGGGCTGACTGGCCACCCCTCCCAATGATCTCTCCTCAAATTACCGGTGACTTGATGGATGGGGCTGACTGGCCACTCCCAATGATCTCTCCTCCAATTACCGGTGGCTTGATGGATGGGGCCGACTGGGCACCCCTCCCAATGATCTCTCCTCAAATTACGGGTGGCTTGATGGATGGGGCTGACTGGCCACCCCTCCCAATGATCTCTCCTCAAATTACCGGTGGTTGATGGATGGGGCTGACTGGCCACCCCTCCCAATGGCCTCTCCTAAAGCACAGCCATTTACATGATCTTCACAACTCCTGTGCATCCTTCCTCTGGCTTCCTCTCGCCGGCCAATGAACGATATCTAAATCTTCCATACTCTTTCACTGTCATCATCAATATTAATTTGAATCATCAATATTAATCTAAATCATGCTTGCATTGATTAATGGGATGTCTATGAAAATTAGTAATTAAAATTTTAGGATACTAAAATACGTATCGTTTATATTTCAAAAAAACCAAATGTAGTGAATGCAAAAATCAATGTATTAATAAATTATGATTACATAACAATTGTTTTTATTACATGTATGGAAATATTTAATATTATATAAATTTTAGGGAGAACTGTATAAATGATCTGTTTGCTCAAGTTGCAAAAATATTTTAATATTTTTATTGTAAAAATGACTGAAATTTAATAAATAATATATTTACCAATTTGTAATTGTAGTAAATAAATAATTACCACCGTCATATTTGGCCAATTTTACAAATAAAAAAACTTCGATCATTTTTAAAACTCCACCCCTGAAACCTCGAAACCTATATTTTCCTGCTATTTTTCTTAAATTTTATCATACTAGATGACACTCTAATAACAGATAAACATTATACTATATGAAAAAAAAACAATCAAAATCATTGACTTGTTAAAATATATCATGTCACAGGTATGTGTTTTTTCATTTCTTTCATATTTATGACATAAATTGGGTTTTTTCATAATATTTTATGAAGATGTATATTTTACCATTTTTCAGAATAGAACAGTGTATTAAGAAATTAACTAAATGATACTTACAAAAAAAACATGTAACTAAGAATATATTTACATCAATTAAGATTTGAACATGCCCTCTCAAAATTTGATGTTTTTCAAACATTTTTAATGCATAAAATGATTTTCACTTCAAACACAGTTTTTCTTTTTAATCAAGCAAGAATTTTATTAATTTTTTCTTATTATATAATTTATAACATAATATATATGCATTTCAACAATCAACTAGCTTTATTCTATTTGTAATCTTCCTTCAATATAAATTATGATAGGTTTTTTCAGAACTATATTGCTAAGAAACTGAATTTGCAGAATTATATTCAATCATTAATTTGTGCATGCTCTAATCTCAGATCCACCTCCTTTCACTTTTTTCTCTTTTCTTTACCCACATTGCCCTTCTTACAGAATCATTGGCCCGCGCTCTTTCTTCATCTTCCAACTTCATTTATCTCTCCTTTTTTTCCAGAAACTTATTTTCCCAAAAATCTCCTTCAACATAATCTATAATAGAAAAATCTATAGTCATCTCTTGACAAAGTTTAACAAAATCCTACACAATGGCTATACGACACAAGGGTACCCATCATGTAGTCTACACGATGGTTACATGACGCCAGTGTACACATCCGTCAATAAAACCCTATACGATGGCTACACGATGCTAGTATAGCCATCGTGTAGTCTTCAAAATTGACTGGTCAGTGAAAACTTTAGTCTTCAAAATTGACTGGTTAGTGAAAACTAAAATCAAACCCAGAACCAAACTCAAAACAATATCGAACTATACAAAAATCAGATCTTAAATAACTGGGTATTGAAAACTAAAATCGTTCCACTTGAAACAAAACTTAGAACAATATCGAAATACAGAAAACCATATCTGAAAATAGCTGGGTATTTTTACAGAGACTGATGGTAGAAACCCACGCTCGTCATCTTCCATCTTCATTTCTCGGTCCTATTTTTTACTAAAAACCCATTTTTACCCAGAAACTCATTTTCTCGAATAATTCTGCAAATTCAGTTTCTTAGGGGTATAGTTTTGCAAAAAACCCAAATAAATTCAGATAAACAATGGGTATAATTTTGAAGAACATAACCAAATCTCAAACAAAACCGATCATTTTATTCACCAATTGAACATATCTCAGCGGTTCAACCGAAACAAATATGAACTTGGAATACTGATTCCATATTCAAACAAATTCGAATAGAACCAAATCTCAAAATATCTGAGTGGTTCTGAAATCCTCCATCGTCATGCATAAACCCACAAAGATTTAGGGAGAGCAGTAGCAGAGAAAGAGAAGAGTGAGCTGGGTTTTGCACAGCGGTGGCGGCGAACGAGTCAGAAGCTCGCAATCACTGCGCTCGTCGTCTTCTTCTTCGGGCAGAAACCCACCGAGAAGGGGAGAAACCCACAGACAGAGTTGGGTTTATCTGCCAAGAGAGAGAGGGGGGGGGGGAGCTTAGAGAAAGAGAGAGGACAAACTTGTAACTTTACACACTCATTTTGAGTGGAGTGTAGCCCAGGGGTTAGGGCATGCACAAATTAATGATCGGTTATAATTCTACAAATCACTTTCCTAGGGATATAGTTCTGCAAAAAAACCCAATTATGATTTAAAATTTATAGAGTTCATTTGTAGACTATTATTAATAAGATAATGATAAATCTTTTTGTTGTTTGAGAAAAAAACTAAGGGAACTTAGCATGGATGACCCAAATATATAACTTATAGGCAAAAAAGATCAACCAATTTAATAATAAGCAAAAAATATTCTTTTTTAAGTTAAGATTAGAAAGTTTTAAGTTAGTCATTAACCTACTATTTTGTCATTTCACAGAATAATTTTCTATCACTTTTGTTTTTTTCTTATGCATGTTTACGGTATTTTCTCACTTATTTTAAATAATTTCGGTTAAAACACATTATACCCAAAAATCTTATTTTTATTTTCTTTGTACGTCGCATGCTCTCTCTCTCTCTCTCTCCCTCTCTCTCTCTCATATATATATATAGCTATCTCTCTCTCGTGAGATCTCCATCTCCATCTCTGTTTCATTTTTTATGAGGAAAGAAAAAATGGAATGGGAAATCCCCACACATTTTACTCGTTCAGTTGTATTTATCTCATTAATAGATAAATACATAGGTTATTTATCGTTAATAAATTTTTTATTTACTGTTATGCTACATTCTTACATATTATATTTTCAATCATTCTCCTATTTTTGTTAGACATTGGCTAAAAGATAGACATCATTTTCGGTTTCACAGTCAATCAGCTCTCTAGACGTGCATAAAAAAATTGGAACGATCTCTTGCTTGTGAACAATAAGTAAACAATTTATTTACCTATTTGAAAGTTTGAAAAATAACTTGCAAACTAAATGAAGAACATAAAAAAGTTTCGATGATTCCTGTAGGTTTATTTTAGAATGGAAATTTTTTTTGAAGCAAGTTTAATAATTCGAGTAGAATTTGAGAAAATACCATAAACAAATAGAAGAAAGAAAAACAAAAATAAGGGAAAATTACTCTTGATTGTTACAAAATAAGTGAAAGGGTAAAATAGTAAGTTCATAATTAAATTAAACTTTCTAAACTTAAAAATGTGTATATACGTATTAAGAGTCACTCTTACATATTAGTTAATAAAAAAAGTTATCTACAGTCAAAAATTGAAGTTGGTTCCACTTAGAAGTGCTAGTAAATGTGACCACGCTTATACGTGGTCAACAAGTCTATTTACTATTTTATTATATGTGTTGTGCAATTATCGAGAAGGTTAATTGAATGAAGAAAATGTTACCAAAATTAATAGGGTTTTTGCATAAACTACACCCCTTGAAAAGTAGATTTATTAAACTATACCACCGGTATAATTTTTGCTGATTTGTACCCCTAGCCCATCTTCAATTCAAAATCCGTTAGTGAAGTTACTAAAAAGCCCTTTCACGGATTCCAAACGACGATAAAAGTAAAAAAATAATATAAAAAATGATTAATCATTACACCTTTTTTAGAGTAACGTCCCCTACACTCATCTCACCTCTTCGTGTACTTCCCATTTCTTCATGTAGTCTCTCTCATTCCTTCATTTTTCTCTTACTCGGTTACTATCTCTCACTCTCTCAAAATCGTAGCATCTCTCTCTGAAAATAATTTAGTCTTCACTCCGACAACAAGCTATCACGACAATGTATGTTTCCTTCTTGGGTTTCTAAGTTTCTGGGTTCTTTCTCTAGGATTTCTTTGAGTTTCTGTGTTTTATTCTCTAGGGTTTCTTGGGTTTTCCTCTAGGTTTCTGTGTTTGATACTTCAAGAGGTTCATGAACCTTTTGAACAGTACACGATGTCTTTGAAGATGAGCGTGTAGTCGTCATGTACACTACACGATCTCGTGTAATGTACAAGATGACTAAACTATCATCTTCAAAGACACAATGTAGTGATTATGTACACTACACGATGGGGTACACGAATGATCGTGTAGTGTACATGATGACTACATGGCCATCGTGTACACTTATCCATGGGTACACATGATCATGTAGACATCGTGTAATGTACAGGAAGACTACGTGATCGTCGTGTAATACATCATGTACACTAAACCATGGGTACACGATGACTCACGATCATCGTGTACCCATCGTTAAGTGTACATGATTGCATAAACGATCATCGTGTACACTTTAATTCTCTAATCTTATGTCTGCCTTAAATTTTCTATAGGTTATGGCCTCCTAAAAATGCAACTATAATACGTCTATAACATTAACAGAATTACCAAAGCCAGGGTAAATGCAAATCGCAATACCCATGTTATAGAGGCTATCAAGAAGAAGCTGACACCAAGTCAACTATCCTTATTTAGGGAAACATGCTTTGGCTATCTACTAGTTCTCCTAACGATGAAAATTCCAGCCACTGTGTGCCACAAACTATTGTCCAATGAGGCCAAATCTGTGAATGGCACTCCATCTGAGGAGGAGATTTGATTTCTTGTCAATGAGAAACCATTGTGCTTCTCTAAGAAGGAGTTCTCACTTATGAATGAACTGAAGTTCGGTGAAGCACGTGATGAGAAGAAGACTCGTGGCCCCAACAGACTCTATGATTTGTATTTTCACAAAGCCCATGGAATAACCATGGCTTTTCTCGAGGAAAAGTTTGAAAACGTGGAATATGGGTAGATTATGATGCTGTGGATGTAGCTCTTCTTTATTTACTAGAGCATTTTCTGTTGGGGAAAGAGAGTCAGACCCAAATTGAGAAAAGATGGATGGTTTTGGTTGACGGCCTCCAAGCATTCAACCAACCGTGTGGGGAGGTCTCTTATTCTAGAATAATAAAACTTTACAACTATAAAAAAAAATACAAAGGTTTCTTTTGGTGATCTTGAAAATCAAGAAAAAGAGCAAAGAAATCTGTTAGGGTTCATGGATACTCACTCAATGATTGTCCTTATGCCTTTCAGGTAAATTTTATTTAGTTTTATTTAGTATTATTGTATACAAGCTGATGTTTTGATTTATGTGTTCAATACTAAATTATTCTCTTTTGTTTAAATAGACATGGGTATTTGAATCAATCCCCTTGGTGGGTAGATTGCACGGTAATCAGGTTTCGACCAAAGTATCGAGGATTCTCAAATGGTGTCCAACAATAGTGGTACCGGTTGAGAATCTTCAAAAGTACCTTTCTTCGTAGGAGAATGTATGTCGTGAATTATGTACTCACGATGGCTACAAGAGCATATTAATGCCGCCATATATACTAATTTATGTTACTTGTATTTTTAGTTGACAGTTCATTCTTGATTCCTACGGATGAGGAAGAGCAAATAAGCTATTATAGATCAGTAGCCGGAGAGCAATATATAAAGGAGAAGGTATGTTCAAGATCATCGTGTACCCTTCTTCTTCTTGTACACAGAAATCATGTAGAGTACACGATAGTTACACTGACATCATGTACTCATCGTGTAGGGTACACGATGGTTACACTGACATCGTGTACCCATCGTATAGGGTACACTATGGTTAGACGGCCATCATGTACCCATTGTGTAGACTACATGATTGTTACACGGCCATCGTGTACCCATCGTGTAGTCTTCGTGAATGTTACACGACCACCGTGTAGACTTCATGATGGGAACACGGACTTGTGTACTCATCATGTATCCTTCTAGAGACCACTCGATGGTTACACTGATATCATGTACCCATCGTGTAGACTACACGATAGTTACATGACCATCTTGTACCTATCGTGTAGACTACACGATGGTTACACGGACGTCATGTAGACTTCAGGATGGGTACATAGACATCATGTACTCATCTTGTATCCTTCTAGAGACCACTCGATGGTTATACTAACATTGTGTACCTATCGTGTAGACTACACGATGGTTACACGACCATCATGTACTCAACATATATCCTTCTACATACTTCATGATCAACTTGTACCAATCCTTTAACTAGTTTATTTGATTTATATTACTTTTTTTTTTGCAATCGATGGCTCATTCATCCTTGCAAGGACTAGAATAGGAAGATGGTGATGAGAAGAAGAAGAAGAAGAAGAAGAAGAAGAAGAAGAAGAAGAAGAAGAAGAAGAAGAAGAAGAAGACGAAGAAGAAGAAGAAGAAGACGAAGAAGAACAAGAGGAAGACGAAGAACAAGAAGAAGAAGAAGAAGAAGAGGAAGAAGAAGAAGAAGAAGAGGAACACATTCGAAGAGGAGGGTAATAGAAAGATAGAGGAGAAGAATGGGGATCACTGGGTGAGGAAATCTTTGATTGTAATGGACCAAAAGATCACGTCAATGGGTAAGAAGATTGTGTTCATGCAACCAGGCATTTCCTTTGTAATCTCCTAGATCAAGATTTTGATGGAGCATCTGATAACACACATATGAATGATTACTCATTTTGTCCTCAAACTCCTGTAGACTATATGATGATGATTGTTTAGGGAGCAGAGGAAGAAAAAGAAAAGAAGGAGATTGAGGAAAATAGAGTGGAAGAGATGAGGATAGAAGAAGAGAAAAAGGTAGAGAAAGAAGAGGAACACGATGATAAGAAGGAAGAGGAAGAGGAAAAGGAAGATGTTAAAGAAAAGGAGGAAGAGGATGAAAACAAGAAATATGGAGAGGGAAAAGGAGAGAAATAAGAAATGAAGGAAGAAAAAAAACAAATGAAGGAAAGAAAGAGGATGAAGAACAAAAATAAGGAGAAAACGAAGAAGAAGAAAAAAGTTAGAAAAAATAGTAGAAAAAGAAGAAAAAAAGAGGAAGATGAAGGGAAGAAAGTGGAGGAAGAAGAAAATGAAGAAAAAGAAGAAGGAGAGAGAGAAGAAAAAGAAAGAAAAAAGAAGAAAAAGAAGAAAAAGAAAGAAAAAAGAAGAAAAAGAAGAAAAGGAAGAATAGCAGCCCAGCAATGAATCTGTTGTTGCATCGATAATCTCTGACTTAAGCCACCTACTTGGGAAATAGGAAAAGATGAAAAGAAAATGGAGAAAGCAAAAGGTAGAATATGCAGTCGTTGCCAATAAGAATTTCAATTAATTACATTGTACATGAACGAGAAAGTAAAAGTAGGATTTTACACCCCTGATCAAACTGGGCTTAGAAAAATAGTCTCCCCACATTATCAATAGTTTGAGTTAGATGTAATCAGTTATTTATAATCTTTTTTAATGTGGTATTTTAAATAAATACAAATATTTTATGTAATCTTTATTACAGTGTTGCATATCGATGCATATTTAGAACTTATTTAGAGGGATTTACAGGATTACAACCATCACATTAGAGTCTATGTCGGTGATGTTGGTGATTTGAACTTCATGTAGTCTACAGGATGCCTTCATGAGCATCGTGTACACTTGATGATGATTTTTATTACTTTACAATGTTTCATGTGACATTACAAAGAAACCTGCCCAGGCGAGTAAAAGAGTTTGAGCAAGATCCCGCGGGCTATAATTTTGAGGCTGAGGATTCTCTCCGGTTCTCAATCCTTGGCTTGCAGATAAATTTTGGAAGAAACTGGGAAATGTCTAATAAGGTATGTCTTGTAAAAAAAAGCTAGTAAACATATTTTTTTTACTTATAAAGGCCAATATTTATTCTTATCTATTAATTTCTATAGGTTGTGTTTCTAATGAATGTGAATAATATCCATTGGATAGTGGTGGAACTTGATTCGAATGGCCAGTTAGTTCGTATTTACAACTCCTTGAACACGCCATATCAACGCTCCATGTATCTAGATTTGATGAAACCTTATATGAAGATAATCCATCGTTTGCTTCAAGACTTGAACATTTATAAGAAGAGACCGGAGGTTCAACCCAAAGAGACGTGGACGTTTGAGGTCATGAAAGTTCCAGAACAAGAGAATGGGCAAGTGAAATATACATATTTTTTAAAGTTCATTATACACTTATAATTTTGTACATATTATTTAATTAAGTTTTTAAATTTCATGTGTTTTGTAACTTTGATTGTGAGGTATTCACCCTGGAATTTGTCAAAGCCATCACATAAGGGATGAATCTTGAATAAATAACTTAAAAGAAAATGTCAGAATATCGTAAAAGAATGGCAATTGAGTTATTTGTACGTGGACGTGTACAGAAATAATTTTTTATTGTATAACTTGGATATGTATTTTTTATACTTTACATATTTTACGATTTTTTAATTCCTACTTTTTATATGCTATTGAATGCTTGATTATTTACAATAAGTTGTTTATATCCCAATTTGTTGGTCATCGTATAGTCTTCTTGTAGTCTTCGTGTAGCCTTCTTGTAGGCTACATGATGAATTCATGGTCATCGCATAGCCTTCTTGTAGGCTACAAGATGACTTCATGGTCATTTTGTAACCTTCTTGTAGTCTTTGTATAGCATTTTTGTAGGCTACATGATGACTTCATGGTCATTTTGACAGTAAAGTAAATTTCATGGTCATCGTAATAAAATACTCAAGTCCTTATTTATATTTAACTAAAAATGGTAAAGTAAATTTCTATCTATATTAATATTTAAATAATTACATTCTAAGGGGCAGTGGATTGGCCATCCCGTTGAGAGAGAAAGATTGGATTTCTACACATTTGTCGATTGTGGCCAATTTACCCATAATGTGTGCACTTCCTTCTTATTACTTCCTCACCTCTAGATGAAATTCTTGGCGTCCTTGGTCTACCACTTTTTCACCGCGTTGTAGTAGGCAATATCAACTTTTCTTGAACTCCTTGGCTGATGATCCGATATGCTTGATCTCTGATAGAATGTTTTGTTTCCACATACATCGTAATTAAGGCTTCGTTTTGATAGTACGTCAAACACATACTGTGTGTGGAAATATTGAGCAGCCAACATGCAGCTAACGCATGCTTGTATGAAATTTGATCAAGATCAAATTCTCGACACCTGTAAAGTATTGAGATGAAAGTTTACCACTGCTTCCCTACCCCTACCCGTGACATGAAACTCATGGATATCGGAAGGAAACAATAATAGTGATCACAATGAAATATGCTTCTTTTTAAACTCCACCTCAATCCAATCTATCATTTGGGAGTTTACTTAACAGACAGACGTCCGTCATTCATAGAACCACCATTGTAACACAATCACATATATGTTCTATAAGGCATGTTATGGGAAACTTTCTAGCATCTTTCAAACTCTCATTCAAAGATTCCGCAATGTTTGTAGTCATTATACTGTACCGCCTTCCATCAAAACAATAACGTGCTCACCTCTCAACTCCCCCCACTGACACGTATTGTGAATTTACCAGAAATGCATATATAAAATGAGTCGTCAGCCAATCATATTATGATATACGGTATGTTTTTGCTATTTTCAAAAACAACGTAACCATATATTCCTTTTTATAAATTGATTTGATATTTTGGCCCATATGAAATATGCAAGCTCCACGAAGCGCATTGGGAAAGACAACATGCACACCATTTAGTATACTTGTATGCATGTCGGATATGAACGCTAAATCTTCCGATCATCGATTACATCGTGAAATTTACGGAAGAACCATTTCTATGAATCATTATTTTCTGAATCAACAATGCCAAATGCAATGGGATATACTTGGTTGATTCCATCATTTGTTGTTGCAACAAATAATACCCCTTTGTATTTGACATTTAAGGCTGTTGCGTCAGCATCAATGACAAGTCATATACAGTTGAGAAATCTACGAACAAAGGGTCCAAAGTCATGAAAAAATATATAAAATGATCATGCTCATCAGTCTCTATATGTGTTGTGGTCCCTGTAAAATATTTAATATTGTTGTGTTAAAATCAACAGAGTATATAGGCTATAAGATGGGTACATGAGGTTTGTGTGCTCATCCTGAAGACTACACGATGGGACACGAGGTTCGTGTACTCATCTTGAAGACTACACGATGGGTACACGAGATTCGTGTACCCATTCTGAAGACTACACCATGGGTACACGATGTCTCGTGTACCCATCCTGTAGACTACAAGAAACTTACAAGGACATCGTATACCCATCATGTGGACTACATGATGGGTACACGGATATCGTGTACTTATCGTATAGTCTTTAAGAAGGGTACACGATGTTCGTGAACTTATCATGTAGAATTCAAGATGATTATACAGACATCATGTACCGTCGTGTGTCTATTTTTTAGACGATACGACGGGTACACGATGTCTGTGTACCTATCTTGTAGACTACATGATGGCCATGTACATATCTTGTAGACTACACAATGAGTACACGATGTCCATGTATCCATCATGTAGACCTTATGATGTAAATAAAAATAAATACATGGATTTTATTATTCTAACATGTGATAATATATTGGAAGTATCTTATAGTTGTCTTTAGGCGACCCTCGAACTAATCCCAACGCACATTCGTTAGCCCTCCATGCCTTATGGTAATTTACGTTGACACCAAGATCAAGCTGAACATCTTCCATTATGTCTTTTCACCTATATATGTCCAATACCTGTGTATTTGGACTTTATACAATGATCAATCAAAGACAATGAAGCTTGATGGTGTTCATTCACAATACTTCATGTGCATGTATGCGTATTAATGAACTTTGTAACTTTGAAGTATGAAAAGTTTTAAAGTTTCATGGCCTGTAACCTCCATTGGCATGTTTTCTCAACACATACATGTACCAACATTGATGGTGTTAACTTGAAGACCCGAGACTCAAACTTTTCTCGGATGGCCATCATACGTGCAACCCTAACTAGCTCACTTTTATCGCTATACAACTCATCCATACTTATTGTGTCTAATACAAACTGATTCAAATTAAGTCGTTGCTCACTGGACCCAGGACGTTGTTCATTCAAATCAGGTCATGATGGTAAAGGATGAGTGGTCTCGGGTTAAGGACTAGTATTCAAGTCTGATATTGTTGTATGGCCGTCTCCACTAATGGCTTCATCAGGGTCATCTCCACATATGTCTTCATCATATGCCCCTGATCAAAATCATCATCATCAACAAACATCAGCATCCTCAAAAACATCATTATCGTCACAAAGGTCATGACAAAAAACATCATCATAATGATAGTTCGTTTCAAAATGATCAACACTCTCAAAGTGAGGAATGCTTTCATGTAGAGGTTGTTGTGACATTGTAAGTTCAGGAACCCGAGATTGCTGTAACATTGTGGTTTCAGGAACCCAACTCTGAGATGGAAAAGATTTAGGCTTGGTACTTACAAACAATGGGGTTCGAAGTGATTCTGATCCATTCTCTTTAACAAAAAATTATAAATCTCGATCAATTAAAATTTCAGCAGGAGGGAATGAAACATAATTTCTATAAAGAAATTTGATGGACAGATCACACTTTGAGGGGTCTGTTTGGAGTTCTTCGCATAATATACCTGATAGCTTATGGTAAACACAGTTACTTGATATCTCAAATAATTTGATATTCTCTCCACTAAAAGATCATGTTGTACTAATTTTCTTCCAATCTCCATCATGAATTATAAAAATTCAAACATCAGACATATATGTATATACATCAATAAATTAAGTCAGTACAAAAAGTCTATATGATGAAATGAAATATTACAGGATAATCGTGTAGTGTACAATATGACTTCACGATTATCGTGTTGTCATCGTGTTGTGTACATGAGGGCTACACAGTATGTAGTGTACATGATGACTACAAGATGATCGTGTAGAGATCATATATACTACATGAAGAAGTTCCTGATTCACTACAAGACCATCATGTAGTGCATAAGATGCTACACGATGATCTTGTGGTGCATCGTGAACTGTTGAAAAAGTTCCTGGTGCACTATAAGATGATCGTGTAGTGTACACGAGTACTATACGAGAAACGAGTACTACACGAGGATTGTGTACACTTCGTGAAGTGTACATGATGATTACAAGAAGGTCGTGTAGTCATCTTGTAGTCCTCATATATGCTACACAGTCATCTTGCAGTTATCATGTACACTACATGAACTTCAAACAACGTAATGCATGTTGTTGTAGGAACAAAAAAAATCTAGAAAACATATTTTAAAACTCATGAACGAAAAACCTATGAAACTTTAAACTTTCTAAAAAACATCTCATACCTGCAAGTCTTAGACCACCATTGTTTTTCTTGAAGATGAAGAAGACAATGAAAGATTCTCTTGCAGTAGGAAGAAGACGAAGAAGGTGAAGAAATGAAAAAACGTATAAGGAGAAATAAGGGTAATGAAGGCTTTGGGTAGAGGTGGCAATCAGGATGGTTGGCCCGCGAAACCGACTGAACCAGCCCATTTCAATTCGACCCAGCTCGGCCTGGTCTTAATCAGTACCAGGTCGGTTAAGGCTCATGGGCCAGGTCCGGGCCATCACGGGCCTTGTCTTCAAGGCCCACGGCCTGGCCCAGGCTGGACCAAATGCTAGGCCTGACCCATGAATCCATTTTTGTCTAAAAAATTGAACAATTATACATGCAGTCAAGTTTAAACTCTTGACATCTCCCTTATAAATCACACGCTTTACCAATAGACCAAGACAACCTTTGTTAAATTAATTATTTAAAATATATACTGATTGTCTTTAACACATTTTATCGAAACTTCAAATAATATATTTTTGAGATAAACATATTTAATTAATATAAAAAATAATATTTTTCATTTAAATGAATATTTTATTCAACGAAAGATTGGATTCATGAAAACTTAAAAAAATATTGGTTTAATATTCCTAATATTTTTTGCTCTATCAATGAACATGAATTATAATTAGTTATTAATTATTTATAATATTTTTAGACTTTACGTGAATATGAATATCAATAGTTTATGAATTTAATAAATAAAATAATAATTTTACTTATTATTACAAGTTTTTCTATTGAGATTTTAAAAGTAATCAAATAAAATAATTATAAAAAAGTAACATGACTTCTATATAACTTAGTGGTAATTCCTACACTTCATCTATTCCCCACCAAAGTTCAACTCTCCTCATCTACATTTTTTAGAATTAAATCACAGTAAAAGGAGGGGAACAGGCCGGGCCGCTTCCTGAATTTTTGGAGCCCGACCCGCAAACCGCCTGGAAAAGCCCTGTCCGGCCTGTGAACCAGCTCGGTTGTCACCCCTAACTTTGGATAATGAGGTTGAGTGTTGAGAGAAGAAGAAATTAACATTTGATTTGACAGCGTGTAAGAAGAGCATTGGAGGAAAAAGAGAGAAAAATTTAAGGGAAAGTGGGTCAGGGGTATAGATAAGCGAAACTTAGGTTAGGAGTATATTTTAGTAAATTTACTTTTCAAGGGGTATAGTTTAGGCAAAATCCCATAATATTAGTAAGTTTATACGAAGCATATTATTCACAAAAATAAATTCTATAAAAAACATTACACATATGCGTTAAATATAAGAAAATTAAATTATAAAAAATAGGATATATGATTGAAGTAAGAAAATTAGATCAAGAAAGTTAACTCTAAATAGTGAAATTAAACAGTTTAATAGGAAACAAATATGAGAAAAGTTTCGAAAGTATATGAATATTTGATATATAAAAGTTTCTGCTATCTCTTTCAATCAAAATCAAATATGAGAAAAAATAATTATAGTTAACTTTAATTCAGACCATTGATTCACATCCACATCATTAATGTGATATTAGAAACAAAATCTTACTCTATTCAAAAAGGTTAAAGAAGAGAATTGTTTTATTACTTTTTTAAGGCTTCTTTAAATATAATACAGTATAAGATTTATATATTATTTTTCGTTGAATATAAATCATATTCAGAATACTATTTTCTGTTCAATGATAGTTTTTTATAAATAGTTTATAAAATGAAAGATAATATGATATTATACATTTAGAAATGTAAATATTCACCTAGAATGAATTTTGAAGAATTTTAAGATTATTTTTACGTCAACATTTGTTAGAGACTATTACATAATATTAAATATTATGTAATATTCATGTTACCGATACGTGAAAATTCATATAAATGATTTGAGACTGTGAGAAATATTTTTGAGTAAAATAAATTATTTCTTAATGTGCTAGGAGCTAATAAATTGATAAATAATCATTGATTCATTTTCTATATCGTCAAACAACAATCATATATGGTAAAATTTTGAAAATATTTTAAACAAGTTAATATATTTATTATTATTATTTTACTTTTAAATTATATTTACAATTATTTTCAAGTATAATATATTTATTTCAATATTCAAATTAAACGTGTATTTTTAAGTTTATTACACGTAGGAATCACATAATTTTTGACAATTAAACTGTTAATTAAAAAACCTACTACTCAAATCTTATTCAGATTAATTATGAATTTCTAGAAGATAAATATTAAATAAACTCCAATATCACTACCTCTTGGGAAGAAGCACAACCTCACATTTTCTAGCAAACTCTGACTTTGGGATTTGAACATTAACTTTGGTTAAGAAGTGGCCCTGAGAGTTATATTTAAACATAATTAAATCATTCAAGATAAATATTTTATATTGTTCATAAAAGAATTCATCAACGCTCACCAAAGTAATTAATATTATTAACATATTCTTCAACAAAGTCAAAGTACACAAAAAACTGCCAACCCCTCAAAATTCATCATCGATGTTAAGAAATCTACTGTTAATTGTCCTTACATTTATGTTTTGAATTAGATATATTTTCCATTTTGACTATCTTGTTGACCTTTTCAATAACTTCATGAACACCATAAATTAGATGTCTTGATCGAGACCACTGAATCACAATTGATATTATGAGGTTCAATGGAAATATTTTGAAGGCATTGAAATTGTGTGAGTTTGTAAATATACGTCGAATTTGGTGCCTTAAATTTTTTGGTGAGCAAGTTTCCTATCAATGAATTTTTTTTTTAGGAAATACATTATGTGATATATGATATTGAATGATAATCCTATTTTGAATAGGAAATTAAAGTTTGTTGGTGTGCCTATGAATAATAGGTGTTGTTGGCTTAGGATTTGGTGACTCTGTTTCGACAGAGGGTGAGATGTGGTTCTTCTTTAAAAGGAGCATCATGTGGTGATGAGGCTCTACTCTAAGAAACAAATGTAGTTTTAAGATGTGAGAGAGAGCTTTATCTCAAGGGGAGAGATCTCATGATGTTGAGAGGTTAGTTATTCAGAGAACTTTGTCCTTGCTGAATATGGTTTCCAAACTAATGTATTGCATATATTCCGATCGAAAAGTCATGACTTTTTTGTTTAAATTAATTATGATCTCATTTTTGTGTGTGTGTGCGAACGCGCGTGCGTTGAATTTAGATTTGTGTGTAATGTGATATGAATTAGATGATGTTGAGTCGATATTATAAATTTTTATATACTGAGATTTGTATTAGATGGTGTCGAGTTTATAATGATACAAACTATGGGCGTGAGTTAGTTAACCGAAACAAGTTAAAAATATCATTTTATTATTATTTTAGGAAGGCTTCCATTATAACACTCAACATGATGGTAAATAGTTTCATCACATTCACGGACATGTCTCTTATTTTGTAGGCGGTAGACTGAAGTCCAAGTTTTACTATTACAATTCCATACTATTTTATATTGTTTCATTTTTTATATTGAGATTAATATTTCCTCAATATGTCTTTATGACGAGTTAGGGGGTCTTCAATGTTAGAACATAATTTCCGGCATGTTATTGGAGGGTTTTGTTGAATTCTTTGAACATATTTATTGACCCATAAGAAATTTGTTGAAATTCACAATACATTAATTAAACTCGTGAACATATTTATTAAATCCTATGTCATTTTTCATATTAGTTAGACTCTAAATCAAATAACTATTACGATAGTTTTTATTTAATTCTAAGATTCTATCCAATAGTTAATAATTTAATTGTTGTAGGAATTTAAAAAAAACTATAGGAATTATTTTCTTTAATTTTTAATTTGAATAAGTGAAAAATAATTAGTATAAAGTCATTTTTTTCCATGAAAGATAATTGGTGGAGATCTACAAAAATTCTCAATTCATTCTCACTATTAATATATTAAGGATGAATAAAATGAAAATCGAAATAATATTACTTGTCGATTTAAATTATTTTTCGGACAACATGGTTACTATTATTGTAAAAAAATATGTTCCTATTGATTTTATCCAGCTCCAAAATCCAATTTAATGGCATTAATTACCTATCAGAGATAAATCTTCTCCCAATAAGCTGGATAATTAACATGACTGGGAGAGAGAGATTCATCTAGAAATATGAACTACTCATTCACATTTGATCTTTACTCAAGTCTATGATGTAATGGTTTCGTGACGTTCTCATCTCTCTTAAATCATATATTAATTGACTAGAGTTTTATAGTATCATGACCTAATTTTTAGGTATGGGGTTTATTCCTTGTATTTATATACAGATTAAATTTGTTTATTAAATTTTAAGTGATTAACTGACATTTCATTCATTTATAATTAAACTGTTGTTTACTATTCAATGAAATGATTTGTTAAATCAACTTATGAATGATAAAATATCACTTATTTAGTTAAAACTTGATCAGTCTATATTTATCTTTTATATAATATTTCTCTCTCCGTTTTGAAAAAAAATATTAATTATTTTGAAAAAATCAAGTTCTTGACTAAGAAAGTAGAAACAGACTACTCAAATCAAATTTTTGGCTCTTTTTAATTCTTGATTTTTGGCTGTTTTTAATTCAGAAAAAGTAATACTTAACTATTGATTTGTTGAGAACATGTTTATTCTCAACGTTGACGTGAACTAATCAGTTCATTTTACGTGTGATGTAGTTCTACACTTATATTGATAAAAAAGACCTACGCTTCGCTATCCATTCTAGTTTTAGGAACTTAGGTAAGAGTATTAGATCAAATAGTAAACGAAGAGGATAAGCCAAACATGAAGTCTATTGGACAGAGTTCAACTAGTGGGAGTTCTTGGAACAACTAGAGTAAAGTCCTCAAGTGAGAGTATTATAAGAGACCATCAAAGCATCATTAAATCATATCGAGTGAGAAAAAGTTTTTCTCTCATCTAATCATGAGACAAATACTTTTTTCCTTTAAATTTGTTTATAATAACAACCTCAATATGATGTAATTGTTAACTTATTACAAGTAGACGACTTACCATTACACTATTTTACTTTGCAGTGAATATGACCTGATTAATTCATGTCAAAGGTTGAATATGAATTAAACACATAAATGTATACCACCAGTTCCTGGTATGAAAGCTTGGGCTGGTGTAACATCAACACTAGCTAACTAGCACATATAGCTATTAGCTACTCTTGCTCAGGTTCTCATTAAAAAGAAAACAGTCATTGATGTGTATTGCATGGATATCAGAACTTTATGAACACATGGAAGCCCCTTCACTTACCAGTTTTCATAACCTTCCATCCTCCATCCCTCACTAAACTTCTTTGTCCATTACCCCAACTAAACTCCACTATCTCACTACTTCCTCTACTCCCACTTTCCTCCACGCTTCTCAATAAAAATTAACCCAAATTATCCCCCACATTAACCATAGTTCCCTTATTAATTAATTACTATACAAAGCCACTACCATATAAATTTAGCCCTTAGACACAGTCTCAGTTTCTTTGAATCAGAGTAAAAGCAAGCATGAACAAAGAAGATACAAATGTCTTCCAAATGCAATCACAGGAACCCTTACTAAAAGTACAAATTTGAGGAATTGAAGGCACCACCAACCACTCTCTTTCGGTACTCCTTCCTCTGTTTACCGTACATCACAACAGAACAGAATTCCATTTCTTAATTGAACTCAGTGAAACCCAAATTTAAGTGCTTTTGATTTATGATGATGATGACGATGGAAGATGAGCTTAGGAGATCAAACCCAGCTTACGCCTGTGAGCAGAAGAAGATAAATGGTGATGGGTTTTGGCCGAGTGGGACTTCTAATGGGTCAGACCGGTTTGGTCTTGTGAGTTCAGTGATGGGTTTTGGTGTTCATAGGAAGAAAAGAATGGCTAGGCAAAGGCGATCATCCACCATCAGGTCCACCAACAACTCTCATTTCTCTTTTGCTTCCTCCATCTCTCACGTGCCAATGCCACCAACCTCCCCTGTTCATCAAATCCAAGGCTCTTCTACTTCTCCCTCACGTGTGAGCTTTTTTCCCAATCTTTTTTTAATTATCATAAAAATAATTGTTAATTTATGTAATATTTTCAATTTCTTTGGTATCTCTGTCTTGTGTTTTTTCTTGTATGGAATGGAGGTTTGGTCGTGTTGGATTTAGTGTCCTTCGTTATTTACAAAGTTATGCTTCCTCTGGTGTGAAAAAATTATGGTAATCCGGAGTTATCAGACTCTCTAATAAAAAATCATAACACTTTTTATTAAGTATCAAATTTTCACCGGGGAATACGGTATTCCGAGATTACCTTTACTGGGAGTACAGTTTTCCTCTGAAAGGGTTGGGTTGAGTTGATTTCCTTTTTTAATAAATAATTTCAGGTCCACTTTAATTTAGATATTACTATTTTCGACTAAGGTCATGTTTGGTTACCAGTCTGCATTGAGATGAATTCTTCAGTTGACTATTTCATTGCTGACCAGATAATCGATTTAAGGAAACTCACATTCCTTTTCCAAAAAGAGCTTAAAAACAGTGATGTCAACTCTCTCAAGAGAATGATACTCCCCAAGGTCCGTGCTTCTCATTAATTTTCTATGGCGTTACATAATATTATCTGAAGTGAACTAATTCACCTCGTGTCATGTAAAATAATATTTGATTTTAATTAATTTATATTTAAATTAAGAAGTAAAAATTCTCACGTGTAATATTTAATATATAAATTCAAGAAAAAAGTGTGTTTAAAATTTATTATTGGCACTAAAGAAAAAATCACCTAAAATCGTGACAGTTTTGGAGGCTTATAGCAGCAGTGTGAACTCTTACTTACTTACTTTTAATACATAGTGCGAGCTGATTAGTTAACATCAGTAATGAGTCTCATCTGGTCAGTACCCAATTATTTTCGGTGTAGTTTTAGATGACAAAACTGTAAATCTTCAGAAAGCAGCGGAGACTCATCTTCCTGCGCTCGAGTATAAGGAAGGCATTGTGATTAGCATGGATGACATAGATGGTGTGCACGTTTGGTGCTTCAAGTTCAGGTTGGATTAATATATATTTCCTTTGCTTCTTGGCTTGTACACAGTCTGTAAGATTTCTTTCCGCCAATTCCTAAAATGTTCATACAATGATCTCTCTACCTATATAAATAAATTGTCTTGTGATACAGATATTGGCCTAATAACAACAGCCGAATGTACGTCCTTGAAAATACTGGTATGGTAAGCTCTTTGGTATTGCATTTCCTATCAATGAAATTTCGAAATTAAATTAGTAATTCTCTGTCGAATTTTTCAGGTGACTTTGTTAATACTCATGACTTAAAATTAGGAGACTACATCATGGTTTACCAGGATAATCAAAATCAAAATTACGTATGTTAACCACGTTGGTACTTTTTCACCTTTATTTAACATTCTCATAAGAAATTGAATCTACGAATGATAATATTTGTGTACTACAGGTTATTCGAGCAAAAAAGGCGTCAGATGAAGAAATGTATACTGAGATAACAAAGAACGATGTGGACGATATCTTTCTTTATGAGAATGAGGTAAACGACTTGAATTACCCCATAGTAGATGAAAAGGGAATGTCATTTATATATGACACAACTACCTTATCTAACGACTCGGTGTTGGACTTTCTGGGTGGATCTAATTTGAACAACTATACTAGATTTGGTACTCTGGAAGGGTTTGGATCTGTTGAGAACTTGTCTCTTGATGACTTCTATGTATGAAGTTTAAAGTTTAAAGTTTGTACAAACAGAAAAAGGGAAAAGAAAAAGAGTGTCACTAGGTTAAACAGTGGACAGTTTTAGCTAGTTAGGCAGCTAGAAAGCTCAATGGGAACCTGCCTGTGTTGAGATTTTGGGTGAACTTTGAGCTTCATTTTGGCATTTTTTTTTGTATTTTGGTGCTTTAAGTACACGATATAACAAGCACTAGAAGTGTATAGAAGCTGTGAGTTGTATTGTGAGTTTTTAATTTTCATGGGAAGTATAGTTATGTGGAAACAACAGAAAACAGAATCAACATTATAAAATTAAAACTAATTATTAACTAAAATTAAAACAGAGTATTAAATGTTGCGTCCCAGTTTATGTTTCGTTTGAAGTTACTTAAATGCATTTGAAAATACTATTTTAAATCATATTTATTTGACAAGTACTGCATTCGTGAACTATTATCTAATATTATTTTAAATCATATTTATTTGACAAGTATCACATTTGTGAAATATTATTTTCAATCACATTTCTTGAACTTGATAAATATTGTTGTTTGAAGGATTTGAGTGTTAACTAAAATGAACTAAAACAATGTGCTTAATAATATATTCAAGTTCTTCGTCTTATATAATTTTAATAAAATAGTGTGTATGATTGTTAATAATTTGAGCTACATGTGTTTGTGACTTTTGCCAAGAGAAAATACTACTAAATTGTGACATAGCCTAATTATATGGTCCATATATAAAGTTGTGTTGGAAAGTTTGAAAAAATTATTAAAAAAGTTATATAAATTATATTAAAGTAATATAATTATTTATTATTTATAATTTTTTTATCAACCTTTAATTTATTGTCAATAATTATTTACAGATTTTAATATANTCTCATCATATATATATATATATATAACCCATCAATAAAATTAAATCAACTATTTTTTTTTATTACGCTAAAAATTAATATAATTTTTTTACTTACACCATACAAAAAAATTCAATGACAAATTGTTGAATATTACATAGCAAAATTGTATACATATTCTTTATTAGCAACTACTAAAAAATCTTAATAATTAATGTCGTGATTGATGAAATTTTCTCTGATATCGCAAATTAATTATCATACAATTTTCCTATTTTATGTATAAAAATAAATATGATATAAATAACCATTATTTAAATTAACACATTAAAATATTTAATAATACATAACAGTTTCCCCGTTACATGTACTTTTATTCAGTAGATATGTGTACCATGATTATCATTATCCTTCCGCTCTAGCAGAAACGGGTAAAATATTTTATTTCTGTCACAGGAACAAAACAGAACAATTACGTAAATTTTTTATATTTTGGTTAAATACAATCTAAAAGCTGAATATAAATGATTGAGGGACCCCTCATTCGTGGTTTCATCTCACGGGTCCGGTCTTCTACACAAAAAATGAGACGTGATAAACAATCCAGTTATATTCTCATTTATAAATTTAGTATTTTTTAAAAGTTAGTTTATGAATAATATTTATTTTAGGGAAGAAACTAATTTTAATTTCAAAAAAAAATATTCGATATTATTACCATATATTCTAATCATTAAATTTTATATTTTTTATATACGAAGAGTTTATCTATCATGTATTCAAACTTAATATTTTATTTCATTCATTCCAATTAACTGCATATTTTAATCTCACGAGACGACCCCTAGACGAGTTGGCGAACGAGTCAGAAGGGATGAAAAAAATCTCAAAATTCGATATCATGACGATTCCACCAGGATCGAGATATTTTACGACACTTTTCTGAGGCTTTGGTCTTGAAGAAAATAAAATATCAAAATCAAGTAGGAATAATTTAAACAAATAATAGTATTTTTATGGGGATTTGAGAAAGTAAAAGTTATTTTGAAAAATGTAAAGATGTGTTGTAAGATGGAAAAATTATTTGGTAAAGTAAATTTTTGTGGGAAAGTTGTAAAGAAAGTAATGTGAGATTGTTATTTACCAGGCTAAATAACTGTAGATACCGTATTTTATCCGGCCTAATACATGAAATATACATACTTTATATTTTAGCTCTTATAATAATCCAAGACTATATGTATAATTTGAAAACTAATTCAATACTAAAATAAGAAAAGTAGTCCAAAGACTAAAAAGTAAAAATTAAAAAAAGAGGACTAAAAAAATAAAAATTAAAAAAAGACTAAAAGTAAAAAAAGGTAAACCCTAATTTTGCCTATAAATAGGAATGGAATCTTCACTTAAGGAGAGATTTTTTGGGGAGTAAAAAAAAGGGAGAAGTCATTTTTTAGAGTGAGAAAGAGACGGGTTGGAAAGAGAGGTGATTTTAGAGAGAGGAAGAGGTTCTACACTTCTATTATCTTCATCTTTTTCCATTTCTTCTTCTCAAGGTAGCTTAATTGTTTGGTACATTTGTTCATAATATATTTTGTTCATCTCTCTTTTTCATATGAATGTAGTTGATATCTTTTGTATTTTTTTTATACATAAGTGGATTGTTCATTCCTTATCATTTCTCCTCATTTAAATCTTAACATTTTAATTTCATGCTTTGATGATTTCTTTACAAGTTGGATATTGAGATGTCTTTGTCATCAACTTAATTAATGAGGATGATGATAAAGCTTTGAGGGGTGAAAAAATTAACCAAATGTGAATCAACCCTTTTAATGGGTTGAAAGTGTACATTTGATGCAAAGATCCCCTACAATAATTTTCTCACACATAACAATGCATTAAATAGAGAGTAAAACCTCTATACAAGATTATGCAAATATCTAAGTTGTGAAACTTTCAATTTTCCTACAAAGTTTTTTTTAATATTATGTTCATCATTTTGTGACACTTGTTTGAACTAATTATCATCCATGATCATCCCCTTTGTTATTTGATTCGCAATGACTAATGAGGAAAAGAAAGAAAAATGGCAATTAGTGGACTAAGTAGTAAAAAAAATAGACATATTTATGTTAAAGAAATATATTGTTTATTTTTCATCNATTCTTGCATTTTTATAATCTCAACATTTTATATTTTCTATAATTTGACATCCTATAACTTATTTCTATTCTTTTACTTCCATTTTGTTGTAATTATTGACACTAATTTTCTTTGCATGTTTATTTATTTAGCATTTTTGCATCGTCATACTTATAATGCGATTCTTGCATTATTCTCTTATTATTATAATTAATGTTCATGTATGCGTGGATTATAATTTTAATAATTAGATTTAGATTTTTTTACTTCTATTATTTAATTTTCACTAAAAAAGGCCGACAATGGACTTTGAGATTTTGAGGATACCAAATTTCTCGAACTACTGAGGTGAGGGGTTATTCTTGGGATACCGAGAATAACTCTAATAATGTTTTGATTTAAAAAGATATGAGAATACAAAAAAAATAATTTTTTTTTCAATGGTCTTTGAACCACCCATTAAAAGTAATTTATTTTGTTCATTTCTATGATACAAAATTCCTCAAATGGGACATTCAAAAATAAATCTCTTTAACATTTGCCTTAAAATAAAAAATGGATAGCATTTGATTAAATTTGGTGATCATTTTATAATGGGTATTGTGGGGTGCTAATACCTTCCCCACACACAAACGACTCCCGAACCAACTTTGAGTTTTCGTAGACAAAAAATTTTCATCTTAAAATTGAGTGACCAATCACACCCTAAAATGATTGGTGGCGACTCCAAATTTCTTTTTCCTTAAAAAATGATTTTTTTTAATCGTCACTCCGCGTCGCACGCACGTTGCGACAATAACTTTACCATGACAAATGAGAATACTTGTAATAAACATGAGAAAGTGCTAGAAAATAAGTTTACCACAAACTTTACCACGCGGAAAGCCGAAAACAAACGACCCGTTAAGAAAAATATACAGACACCTCATGAGACTTGCCTAAAAGACATGGACACCCCCCTATACTTTCAGAAAAGACAAATAAGTTTAATATGTTACAAATAGTTTAATTTTAGAATGAAATAACCAAAATAACCTTAGATTTTGACCTTTATCCGAGACTCGTGCACCCGTACCAGAGACTCAAACGCCTAGACCCAAGAGTTCAGGTTTGATATAAGAAGGGTATCTCAAAATTTAAGTTTGATATAACCCTTGACTCATTAGCAAAAGAGTTTATTAAGGGCATTGTTAGTAAGAAAATTGACTTTTTAGGTTTTTTGTCTATAAAATAAAATGTCAAGAGATGTCCATGTCATTTCAAGAACTATATGGAGTGTCCGTGTCTTTTACGCAAATCTCAAGGTGTACCCGTATACTTTTCCTTATCAATTGACAAGTCGCATTTCCTTTTTTTCAATAAACATGTAGTTTTTTTTCCACCGTAGAAAAGCGACATATCATTTTACTTAACACGAGAGCGTAAGCTGTTTTTAAGGGGTTTTTTGTAGAACTATACCTCTAGGTAAATAATTTTGCAGAAATATATCCCAACACTAATTTGTGCATGCCATAACCCCCGGTCCACCTTCCTTCACTTTTTTCATTTTCTCCCTCTCATTGCTCTTCTTACACACTGACTCACACTCACTCTCTTCATTTTCATCTTACTCTCCCCTAGAAACCCATTTTCTCCAGAAACTAACACAACAATATGAGTTTTGTTAATTTTAATGGGTTTTGTTAATTTATGTGGGTTTTGTTAAAATTTGCAATTTTAACGTGCGTTTGTTAATTTTTGTAGATTTTGTTCATTTGTGTTTTAATGATTTTCGTGGGTTTTGTTAATTTTGAGAGAGAACGTAGAGAGAGAGAGAGAGAGAGAGAGAGAGAGAGAACATAGAGCGTAGAGAGAGAGAGAGAGAGAGAGAGAGAGAAGAGAACGTTAAGAATGAGAGATAACGTCAAGAGAGAGAAGGGTACACGATGCCCATGTACACATCGTGTAGTGTACACGATCGTCGTGTACACATCATGTACACTACACATATAATATATTTAATTTTATATTTTTATTTAAATATAAATAAATATGAATGTTGAGTGTTGAAGAAGAACGGATTGACATTTGATTTCATGTTTTGTAAGAAAAGTATTGGTGAAAGAATGAAGAAAAAGTGGTGGACATTTGGTACACGATGGCTACACGATCATAGTGTAGTCATCGTGTATGTATCATGCACACTACACACGTGATATATTTTATTTAATATATTTATTTAAATATTAATAAATATGGAGGTTGAGTGTTGAAGAAGAATTATATGACATTTGGTTTGATATTGTGTAAGAAAAGTATTTGGGGAAGGAATAAAGAAAAAATAAGTGGGTGATGTGCCATGAGTACACGATAGTTTCACGATCATCATGTAGTCATCGTGTAGTGTGTAGCCTTCGTGTACTATTTTTTATTTATTTATTTATTTCCCCCAATACTTTTCTTACACAATATCAAATCAAATGTTATACTATTTTTTTTCAACACTCAACCTCCATATTTACTAATATTGAAATAACTATATTACATGTATAGTGTACACGATGCCTACACTTGTAGGCATCGTGTACACTACACGACGATCGTGTAGCCATCGCGTACCCATCGCCCACTACTTTTTCTTCATTCTTTCCCCCAATAATTTTCTTGCCTAACAACTAATCAAATGTCAAATCATTATTATTCAACACTCAACCTTCATATTTATTAATATTTAAATAAATACACTACACGACGATCGTGTACACTACACGATACCTACACTACGATCATGTAGCCATCGTGTATATAACACGATGGCTATAATACGATCGCGTAGCCATCTTGTACCAATTGCCCACTATTTTTTCTTCATTCTTTCCTCCCCAATATTTTTCTTACACAACATCAAATCAAATATCAATTCATTTTTCTTTAACACTCAACCTCCATGTGTAGTGTATCCATCACATGTGTGGTGTACCCATTACATGTGTAGTGTACATGATGCATACATGACGATCGTGTACACTACACAACGATCATGTAACACAATAAGTACACATGTATTGTGTAACTATCTTATAGATTACACTATTGGTATATTGGCGTCGTGCACCCCATTCTCTCTCGTTCTCAACATTTTCTCTCTCTCTCTCTCTATGTTTTGTCTTTCTCTTTCTAAGTTCTCTCTCAAAATTAACAAAATCCATTAAGAGTACAAATGTCAACAAAATCTATAAAAATTAACAAAACACATTTGTTGTGTTTATTTATGGAGAAAATGAGTTTCTATAAGAGAGAAAGATGAAAATGAAGATGAAGAAAGAGAGTATGAACCTATGTGTAAGAAGGACAACGAAAGAAAATAGAAAAAATGAAAGGAATGCGAGTCAGGTTACACCATACAGAAATTAGTGTTAGGGTATAATTCTAAAAAAAACCCTGTTTTAATGCATATTGGACAGCTCAGTTTTGCTCATTTCTGCTCTCCCTCCCTCTGTCCCTCTTTCTGTTAATTCATTTGGAGCTCGAACACCTTCAATGGCTACCAGGTACTGGGTGGTTTCTCTTCCGGTCCAAGGTTCCGCTTCTTCTTTTTGGAACCGTCTTCAAGAGCAAATCTCCAAGCATTCCTTCGACACTCCTCTTTACAGAGTACTTATTTGACTCCAAGATCTGCCATTTACTGTTGAATTCCGATCAATTTCATCTGAATTCATCTTTATTTGTTGATTTTAAATGTTTTATCAGTTTAATGTACCTAATCTCCGCGTTGGGACCCTAGATTCTCTCCTTTCACTTAGCGACGATCTTTTAAAGGTAACTTCGCGAACGACTTTGTTCTAGTTCTTTGTTGAGATGGTATCATCTGATTGTTTATCCTTTTCAGAACACTTCAAACCAGAAATTACTTTTTTTTTATCCAAAATTGAATTCGTAATAGTTTTGTATTTGGATACGACGCTCAGTGGATGATGCATTACATTTAGTGATCCATCTGATGGCGCAAAAAGAATGTATTATTCTACCTCGTTAAATTGGCGTTCACGGATATTTTGAATTGGTTTTAATGTGCAGTCAAACAACTTCGTTGAAGGAGTGTCACACAAAATTAGGAGGCAGATTGAGGAGTTGGAGAGGGCATCAGGCGTGGAGAGCAGTGGCCTGACGGTGGATGGAATTCCAGTGGATTCGTACCTCACTAGGTAAGTGATATTCCATTGAACATAATTAGAACTGGTAATGATTAATGTTCTTGTGGAATTCTTTGCTGAGTCTTGGTTTTCTAATGGAAGGTTCGTTTGGGATGAAGCCAAATACCCTACAATGTCGCCTCTGCGTGAAATTGTGGATAATATTCATGGGCAAGTGGCAAAGATCGAGGATGATCTTAAGGTAGTGTTTTCTTGTTGAGTTGGTTTGTACGGGTGGCAAATGTAAAAATTGTTTTGTGCCATGAAGCAGTTAATTTATTTGTTCCCATCACATTTTGATGTTTAATTCATTTGGCCTTTTCTCTCTTCTAACTAGTAGCACGGCTGTAAGTACGTAGGGTATTGCAGCCTATAATGAACCGTAACAGTCCGTCCATTATGCCGTGTCAACGTCTGCGATGGAGGGGAATCAAGTATGTGTCTCATAAAAGACCATAGAAGCCTCGGCCACCTTCATAATGCAATTAACAAGACGTACTGGCCGTGATTTAAAACTAGTTTTGGAAACAATTCTTGTGGTATATCATGTGATGCCGACCTTTCCAATCAAAACTTTTATTTAGGCATCAATCTCCGGAACTTGATCTGCATATTATTTTGATTTTTTTAGTAAACCTAAAATTTTATCAGTCATTAATCAGTAACCACGATAACTGCTGATCATGGTTGTCCATATCGTGCTGGTATCTTCCTTGTTGGATAAGTTTTTGTCATGTTACAAAGGAGTTAAAGGTGCTTCAAACTAACAAATGATAAAATTAATGGGTTTGGTGGGACTGATGTACTTTTTTTTTTATCGGTAAGGGACTGATGTACTGAATATGAGCTTTTTGCTCTTATGCGGTTGAGTTATTGCTGAGAAACGAAAACGTTAGATATCCATGTAACATTGCAACCTCATACCTAATACCTATGTGCAGCCACATATCTACGAATAGTAAGTTCAGATCAAACTTTGATGGAATCTGAGGCTATAAAGAAGGGGAAGCTCCAAGGCTGTTGGAAAACTGAATCAAATAAAATGATGGTTATTTTATTCATCGATCTATTAAATTGAACCTCTTTGCTGTGTTTTTTTTGTGATCTTTGAGTGTAATAGTATGTTTAGCAGTATGCATTTCTATTTGTAATGATTGGCCTGGGCATCAGCCTTGTGTGTTTTCTGTTCCATGGAGCATGCTTCAGCGGAAAGTCTGCTTTAAGTTGCTCTTAGAAAATGTTATTCCCTCCAATGATATTATAATGTGTTGTCAGTTTCTATTTACTTTATGGCTTATGGAGGGTTATATTTTGGGTTAATACTCGTTGTCTTTCATTTTAGGTTCGTGTTGCCGAGTACAACAATGTTCGAAGTCAGTTGAATGCTATTAACCGAAAGCAAAGTGGAAGGTAAAATATTGTAAGTTCGATTAGTGCTACAAATATGATTTTTTATGATATTGTGTCCGTAATGACCAAGCTCTTTATTTATTCAAGCTTAGCTGTCCGTGATCTTTCCAACCTTGTCAAGCCAGAGGATATAATTTCTTCAGAGCATCTTGTAACCCTTCTTGCCGTTGTTCCCAAATATTCACAGAAGGAATGGCTGAATAGCTATGAAACACTTACTAGCTATGTGGTAAGACTTTTTATCCCCTTTTGCTGCTTGTAAATTGTAACTTCTACCCTCTGCAATTTACTATATTGTAATGGGCTGGGGTCAGAGTTTTAGAGTCCTCTGTTGGAACAACAGAGTTTGAGAAGGGGTTGATCTGTATCATCTTTGATTTCGTTCTGATTTCTCTATTTTTTTTAAAAATACCGAGTTGGATTCTTTTCCTCCCGTATCGAATAGAACATGCTGAGTCAAATCTTCTTCGTGTAAAACTTGCTTTAGTTTGATCGGGAAAATCGTAAGGTTTTATGAAACCATATGCTAGGACTCGAATCCATAGTCAATCCTATTTACGATAGGAGCAGTTGACAATTGAATCCCATTTTTCCCATTATTTTCATTTTTCGTATGAGTAATAGTGCGAGAAGAAGGAAGGCCCAATTCCAAGTTGTTCAAGAATAGTGGCGTTGAGTTTCTCGACCCTTTGCCTTAGGATTAGTCAGTTCTATTACTCGATTGGGGGCAAGGGAAAGGATATGACTCAGCGGTAGAGTGTCACCTTGACGTGGTGGAAGTCATCTAAAATGATTGAACTGGAGCATGCAGTGTGAAATCTTTGGAAACTCCATTGCCCTGTCTTAAATCTTGTACTCCTTTTCCTTTGGTGTTCATTAATCATGCCAACCCCTTTCAGGTCCCAAGGTCTTCCAAGAAGTTGTATGAGGATAATGAGTATGCTCTGTACACGGTCACCCTATTCCATCGTGTAGCAGACAATTTCAGAACAAGCGCCCGTGAAAGAGGGTGTCAGGTATGTCATACAAGATGTGGCATGTGGTGTTCTCTAAGCAGAAAAATGTCTAAGGTTACACCTTTGGCGATCTTCATGCCAACTTTTGTCTATTTTATTTTTTCTCTTTTACACAGATTCGAGATTTTGAATTTAGTCCAGAAGCCCAAGAGAGTAGGAAGCAGGAGTTTGAAAAGTTGATTCAGGATCAGGAAAATTTGAGGAGCTCTCTTCTGCAATGGTGCTATACCAGCTATGGTGAGGTACACTCACTCTCTCACCTCTGTTAAATAGCACGATATGAAAAGGTTATACTAAATTTAACAAGGTAATATTTGGAGAAGTACCCCCTTCATTCTGCATCCTGGTGGAAAGTCGGACAATTGTCAGAAGCATATGCAACAAAATGCGATAGAAACATTTCAACATCTGCCATATGATTACCATCCTAAATAAAAATTAGAAGAGGAAGAACCTGCCACATGATAAGTCTGATTTACCCACCATGATGGCTTTTTAACTTGAACATTATCTTGACCTATTAGTCCATCATACTATATCATGCTGCAAAGATCAATTATACTTCTCAGCATTAGTCAAATCTTTTTCATCTCTTCTTTAGATTTGTGCTCTTTTAATATTGTGTGTAGTTCTGTCCTATCCTTGTTCTAACATCTAATCAGCCCAGTTATTATTCTTGTTGTTCATAGACTTCTTTTTTTCTTCTTTATTGAAGTAATGATTTGTTCTCCGCTCTGAGTTTCTTGCCTACAGGTTTTCAGCTCGTGGATGCACTTCTGTGCTGTACGTATCTTTGCTGAGAGCATCCTGAGATATGGTCTACCCCCATCTTTCTTGGTAAATATATTATTTCATTCAGTTATTGCATCCCCGTGGGCATTTTCTGTTTGACTAATCACTGTTGTGATAATTTCAGGCATGTGTTATGGCTCCATCTGTGAAGAGTGAGAAAAAAGTGAGATCAATCCTTGAAGGCTTATGCGGCAGTACAAACAGGCAAGCCTGTGAACTTTTATATGTTATATGGTTATAATAGATATAACATACTAGTCAACTGATAAATTCTGGGACATGACTCAAATATCCTGTTGAGCTGACACCGTCAGATGGATATAGATGAGTTAAAACTCAGCTGCACTTGTCACAAGACTTACTCGTATGATATGCTGGTCAAACTTTCAGTAATAAGGAGCCATAAAATCATTTCATATCTCAACTTGTCAAGCAAATATAACCAAGGTTGCATGTGGGGCATACTTTATTTTATATATCTGTCACCAGGATTGCCAGAGGTCATGCACAGCCTCCTTGAATCATATATAATTCCATTGTTCACGTCTCCAGCATGTACATTTAAAGCCTTTTCTATCAATTTAATACTAAGAAAACTATCGTATGAAAATTTGACAACACTTGAAGCACACTAGTTTCTTAAACGTTCATTATTGATTTGTCAACCAGTTCATTCATATTGTTGTTACTCTTTCCAACAGCACATACTGGAAAACTGAAGATGAAGTGGGAAGTATGGCTGGCCTAGCTGGGGAGGTGGATACCCATCCGTATGTCTCATTCACCGTTAATCTTGTCTGAATGTCGCGGTTCTTCTCTGTTCAGTCTGAGTGTGACGGTTTCCCTTGTCTGCAAATACTTTGAAAAGGATAATAATTCCGTATATTAGCTATAACAATCCTATTCCTTGGTTTGGTAATAACTGGATCTTCATGAGATTCCTGTGGAGGTGTACCTGTACGTTTAGGCCTTAGGCGATGTGGGTGGAAGGTCTGAAAAGGACTGAGCATATGACATTGTACACAACTTATTTTGTGATGTGCCAATACTGGCATTTAATTCCTTGGTCTGGTAATAACTGGATGTTTATCCAAATGTTTCCACTTGCCATAAATGTTTCGGCTCCTTTTTCCTCTTCAAGTTTCCTTTGAATAGATTGTTTCTCATGATTTAATATTTAATTAGAAATTCATACAAACAATTGATATTTTATTTTATGTAATAAATAGGTAATGGTATTTTGTTGAGACTATTGTTGAACAGCTGAATCTTCTTGCAGTACTCTGTGCACAGACCAAAGGCAGGGAATTTGGCATGATCCGACTGATCGCATTTTTTCTTTTGTAATTTGTTTGACGGTTGGTCACGCTAAAGCAAGCATCGTGGAATCAATGCACTGCTCAATGCAAAACAAGAATTCCTCGTGTAAACTTTCCAATGAAGCGCAGAAAATAAAACGTCTACACCACCATTAAATCAGATATATTCAGACGAGATCATTGTAACTAATCAAATACAAGCATATAGCCGTAAAGCGGATACTTCATTCACAGAATCATCCAACCACGTCTTGCTATTGATAATTATCCCCCACCAGTTGAACCAAATTATTAAGTCTAATGTCGCAGAACAGCGGCAACAGAATCATCACCTGTTTTTAGTCTTTTGTTTTCTAGTTTTTCAAGAAGGTGGGTGGAGTAAAGAATGTGAATAATCATGATGTAGATCTCAAATCAAGTACCCATTTTGAGTAATGGTCACAAACGAGACGCGCATTATTCGATGGTGAAATCAATATAATTCTGCTGCCATTATGTACTTCACGATGACAAAATCAAATACCAAATTTATAACTTATCGAGTATTATTTTTGTGTTGCCAGTAATTGACAGGCAATCCAATTATAACTCTGTGAATTAATAAAGCTAACTACAAAATGGCGTTCCAGATAAATAAGGATGAGATCAAAACCATCCTCCTTAAACAAGGAGTCTGTTATAACAAAAAAAAAATCAAATACAAGTTTGAATGCGAAGTACTCTTCACCACCTTGAGAGAGAAAACCTGGAACAGTTTTACGTTTATTGAATCCTATGGAGTTCCACAAATGACAAAAACTAACATGCTTCATCATTAAATAGTCTAGGCCTTTGCAAGTTCAGCTGCAGCGGCAGCATCAGCCGGGGCAACACCACCAGTAGTTGGCCTGGACAAAAGCATGTTTCATTAACACAAAGAATAATATAAAAATAAATTTTGGATCAACAATCAAACTCTCAGGAAGAACTTACAGTCCAACAGAAACTTTGAACGCATCATAGATACCCCACTGAGCTCCAGTAAGAGTTCCAATCATGACAATACGAAGGGGTAGCCCACGGGTAAAGAGACCCCATAAACCAAACTTCTTTACAGCCTGCACAACCAGACACGTAGAATTAATATCTAGTAAACAAGAAAAGTCAGGAGAAGTTATGTCTGATATGTAACACTCACATCACCAACAGTTGCCCCTTTGGCATTATTGAGAAAAGAGACAAGATTGTCAGCAGGATGAGACACAATGGCACATAGAACCCCAGCTACGTAACCACCCGCAAAACTCACGCCAAGCTGCAGAGGTTTGCTACACTGGTCTTTCGGTGTTGGGATGGCATGCTTATATATCAGCTCAACTATTGTCTCAAACGATGCAAACTTCATCATTGTATCTGGAAAGAAAATATATAGAAAAATATTCAAAATACATGTTGGTCTTCCAGCATTACATAGATATGGCAAAGTAAAATATACACTACAAGCCCTCTCATAATTTTCACTCTGTGCATGGGGATCAAGGTAGATTTTAAATAAAGCACATGTTCTTCTGAATTGTGTGTGCGTGTATGCGTAAGTGGAAAGAGAGAGAGAGAGAGAGAGAGAGAGAGAGAGAGAGAGAGAGAGAGAGAGAGAGAGAATGATGATGGTGGTGGAGATGATTCCAGCATAGGCCAAGACAAAAAAGACTATCGAAAACAAAATCCAAAAAATTGTACTTGTTTAAAATAACATATATAAGAGCTGGACTAATAAAAATACACAAGCAAGGAGGAAAAATTATATATAAGTAAGCTCCAAGACACTAATGCACAGCAAAAGTAGAATGGATTCTCGACTTACATGGAATCTGACGTCCCCATAAAGGAACAAGGCCCTTATACAACCTGCAAACAGAAATTGGTCATTCTTACATTTCAGCGCTGTGGCATTTCCTCTCTAGTTTCTTGGTTCACTGAAAATATGAAAACTTAAATAAACAAGGAATATACCCAAGAGTGCCTTCAGATTTTACAAACTTGGGAAGGCCATCCGATAGACCTCTTGCGAAACCAGGCTGAGTTTGAACCCGAACTTTTACAGCTTCAAAGGGACATAGTGCAATATCTGCAATCACCTCAGCGGAGGCAGAACCAGCAAGGTAGATCAAGGTCTTGTACTTCGCTGCATACTCTGGTCCAGCAATATCAGAGTAGTACTTTTTGAAAAATTCGTAGAATCCAAACTTGCAGGCACCCTGAGCACTATAACCAAGCAGGGTAGGCACCCATCCCCTGAAGAAGCCTTTAACTCCCTGCTCCTTGAGCAGAACTCCAAAGCCAGATGAAATACTTTTATACTTTGCAGGGTCGATCTGAAGAATCAAGTATGTTTTTCAATTCTCTAACGAATCAAGAGAACTAAAACAAAATGTAATATATTATTTTACAAACATAACACGGAAATAAATATATGATTGCGCAAGCAATATATATTGCACTAAAAAAATCCATTCCTCACAACCAAATAATCTAGGATATATGGACTCTACGAAGACCAATTACTATCACCCAAGAGAGAAAAAATATTAATAGTCATAATTAGTGCAAGTCTACACAAATCGCCGGACCACTATTATTGTGATGACCCGACCAAATACCTAAAAATCTCAGGGATTATCCAAGCATGAATTCGGTGAACGGTGAACAGTGAACGTGGATCTAAGCATGCGATGTGAAAACATGATCAGTAATATGATTAAGCAGTTGAGATACAATAAAAAAAACTCCGATCTAAGCTAATGATTTCACTTCGAAACTGAAAGATCGCAGGAATATCATGGTCTCAGAGTAGCAGAGAACAACGGATCCAGAGGGTCATACCTGCATATTGCATTTGACGAGATCGAGAGGAGTAACGGTCATGTGAGTAAGACCACAACTAAGGATTCCACCGGCAGTACATGCGGCGTAGAAGGCCGGCGAGTACATCTCGATCTTCTTGCTTGACTCGCTTGGAGACGGAATAACAAAGCTCCTCCTCGACGACGCAGCTTCGACGCTCGGAGATGGTGAGGCGAAGCTGCTAGGGCTGTGGTGCATTTTCTCGAGGGCTACGGTTTTGGTGGAGGAAGAGGAGTAGAGGAAGCTTGGGATCAGAGATTGACGCGAGGGCTTCTCTGAGAGCGCCATGGGAGAGTTGGGTGAGTTTGGTCTGAGATTTGACGGAGGAAGGCAAGGCAGGGGTCGTAAGCGAGAAAATGGAAGCGAGAGGCTTTCTTCCAATCTCTCGCTGCCAAATGCTTTTTGCTCGAAAATGTTGGTGTTGTCCGAGTCCAATGGGTGAACCCTCTCGTTTTACTTATACGAGAAATGACCTAGAAAACGACCTCCTAAATGTAATAAATTACGACCAATATTTGCCTGCAAACTTTTCCCTCCATAATAACCTCCAATTTTCTCTAAAGCCATCATCTTAATTCTTTTATCCAAATTTAGAAGGGTTTGAATTCAACTATCTTCTCCTCAAATTCTCTGTTATAGTTTTTCTCACTGGGGAGGGAGGACATCACATTATCCCTCTCTAGTGAGGTTTTTTTTCAGTTTTATAGTTAATTCTCTTTTATATCTTACTACGTCGTCCCCTAAATAGATCTATGATGGTTTTTCAACGATTTAATTCTATGATTTTGGTCCCTCTAATATGTATGAGAGTTTCTTTTATGATTTTTGTAACATCTTAGAACTAGAAGACTTTTTGGAACTCATATTAGAAGACGAGTGCGATAAATCATTTACAGGGTCACGCCAACATTCCTATAATCAACAAAGTTAATCTGCAAATTATTTGTATCTAATCTGTAATTTTATTTTATTGTAGTTCTTTGATCTTTTGTTATAAGTTTTATAGTTCTAGTTTGTTTAGGCTAGAAGATTTTCCTCATTGTATAGATGATGGTTTACAACGTTACACTATAAGTGGTTGTAATCTCACTTTTGATGATCAATGAATCTTATTTGACTAAAAAAAGATAATAAATTACAACAATGGCATCATCACTCTCAAAACAGTTTGCAGGTAGGAAGCTACAAACCTTATTATTTTTTACTTTTTTACTTTATACCCTAACTTTTTAGAAGTAATAATTAACCCCTTAAACATTTATTTTTTCTCATTGGTGTCGTCTCTCATGACATCAGTCAACTAAATAAAAGAAATGGGATATGTCGTCGTCGAAATCTCAACAGTACACGTGTTTCTCGCAACGAGCCATAATCATGCACATTACCGAAAAATGAGGGTGTCCGGGGGTGGTTTTTTCGCCTAAGGGCTTCCGAAACTCAAGCTAGAAGTGTAGAAGTAATTTAGCAGATGTTTTTTAAGTTCGAGTAAGCTTATATTTGATTTTGGAGGGATGGGTATTTATAGTGAAGGCTTACTAAGATGAGGCTTGTAAGGGAAGTTTAGGGAATGTGACAAATCCCTCTTATTGGCTGAGAGGGGAGGTGGTAGTTAATGTCATTGTTTCCTGAGCTAACATAAATGAGGACTGAAGGGACTTGAAGGGCACGTGGAAAACTGTTTTCGGCCGGTAATGATTAGAGTGACATGGGCATGTGGTATCCCAAGCTAGCCACACCTAAGGACCATGACCTGTTGATTGCTGAGCTTACGGTCCAATGTCGTCGGCTTTGAAGGTTTCCCCCTTCAGCTCCTAGTCGATTTGTCCTGTCATCCAGCTCTGGTCTAAGTAACTAGACCTCGAACTTGGCTCCAAGGATAGGAGGAAGCTTTGATGAATTCGAGCTTTAGAGATGGAGATGGAATTGAGGAGGCTAGGGGGTCTTCGTACAAGGAATAAGGATGAGTGTCCCTTCCTGGTGAGTGCTCGAGAAATACCCACAACAGGACCAAGTGACTTTCATAGTAGCACATCGAAGCTTCCACGAACAGGGATCGTGCTCGGAAGAAAGGTTTTGTAAGGAGAATGGCATATTGGGATAACTTTCAATAATAGGGCTGTTCAAAATCGAACCGAAACGGCCGAACCGAATCGAAAGGGTCGGTTCTTTGTGTGTGTTCGATTCTGTTTGGTTTGGTTCGATTCAGATTTTAGTGGTTTTCGAACTGAACCAAAACATTAAATTTATATTATTTTTTATTTTTCATATATACTTTCTTATAAAACCGAACCGAATTGAACCACAATAAAATTTTAATTTTATATTTATTTTTCAATAATATCATTTAAAAAATATTGTTAATTAATAACACCGAACCGAACCGAAATTCACGGTTCAGCTTGATTATTTTAGCATTCACAATTCGATTCAATTTTTCAGTAAAAATTGATGGAACCGTGAACATCACTATTCAATAATAATAACAATTAAAAAAGAGGGTATACTGGAATATTGGGATAACTTGGGGCGTAAATAGGTAATTGAGTGGAAGGAGAATGGCATTTTCAAGACACATGTACAAAAAGAGAGACCGCCAACAAGCATATTCTACGACACACCTTGGAAAAATCAATGCAACTTGGTCTTAGCTCTTTAAAACTTTAAAACAGGAATTTGTGTTTCTTTTATATTTTTCCCTTCATAACATTTAGGAACTCGCGACTTTTCTTTTGTTTTTTGGTGTAGCTTAGAATTTCCGTTGACAACAACTTGCATGCCCTTTTTGGTTTATGTTTTCAAGACTTCTTTCATACACACAGAGGAGGAGCCGAGGAAGCAGCTAGTTGACAACCAAACCATGAACATGCCATGCTATATGTACAGCATCTCTCTCTCTGTCTTTCTCTACCCCGCTCTCCTCCTGTTTGCGTTGCTACAGTTGATTTGATTGTTTTGTAATGTGCATTATGGGGTCTATTATGTGGTTATTTCATGAGTTTTTCCTGATTCTTGGGTGTGATCACAACCAGATCAAGCTGCTGAGATAGAAGATGATATATATGGAGTCGGTCAATCATGTACGTCGAATTGCAATCGGACGTCTGTGATTTTTCTACGTGTCTGATATCCTTGATGCCTCAAATTACTTGCCAAAAGACTCCTATATCTCCATTTTTTAGAAAAACAACAGTATCTCAAGGGAAACGACACCTCAAAAATTTCAATTAAGGCTCCAAAGAAAGCTACTTTTCGATTCAAACAGACAGTATCGCCTTGGAAATCCATTTCCTGGTTGGATTCTACTGTTGGAGCAATTCTGGTCCGAAATGAAGCAAATTCAAGAGAGGGGATGTTTCGGAGGACTTGTTTGAGATCATATGTGGGGTACTTAAGGACGTAGCTGGAGATGCAATTACTGGGTGGAGTGATTGGCCAAATGATATGTCTCAAGTTAATGAAGGTATATGACAATCTTACCAGCTTCCAGCATCTGCATAGAGGTTCGAGAGCAACACATAGTATCCGCAATTATTAGTTGTGTCTAATTCCAATAATTTTCCATTAACCAACCGATCTCCAAGCTCCACGCTCTTTGTATATCCTGCCGACGAGCCCCAAGAAGAGAACCCCATCAGGCTTCATTTCCCGTCCCCTTTATCAAGTTATACGCCTCTTGATCAAGATAACTGATCAATCATTGCATCCTGGTGCTCAACGCTGGGTTCTAGTCCTACTTTATATTCACTGATCATGGACTTAAACCAGTGCTAACCATCTTTTAGCTCACAAGCAAGGATGCAAGCAGCTAATACCGATACAAAAGTAATGTAGTCTGTCAAAAAATCTCTGGAGATCTTCAACATGATAAGTGCTGAAGCAGTACATGTCAATAACCCAGAAAATAGTTTATTGCAAATTTACAATTTAAGAAACTCAATTACCCGATCATATACTGCAACGCTTCTGAATGTGCACAGGCAAACAATTGTAAATGATTTTTCCTCGTTTGTAAAAGTTACCATGATAATGACGAGAGAAGAAAGAAGAATAAATGCTTTGTGTAAAATTTTACCTGGATTCAATCTCCTTCTTCATTTATTACATGAATATGTATTTATAAAATTTTTTAAGATATTGATAAATTAATAAAAGAAAGGAGGGAGTGACACTCCCCCTATATTTTCAGTAGTATCACCATGCTCCTAAGATTATCCTTATGCTTGTGAGATCTTTTCCAAACGTGACTCCTATGTCTTGCTTATTTTTTCCTCAACTACTAAGTTGATCGTATTGCCTTATAATTACAAAATTAATTATGACCGCCTGATTTCTTCCAGCGATTTTGATCTCCTTCTTCCCATTCTCACGCGGCGGAGATCTTCTCGCTCCCTCTTGATTGGTTCTCCTCAATTCACGTGACATGGTGGAGATTTTACGCATGTTTATTTGTTACCCATTACACTCAACGAAATTTTATTCGTTGAGATGTAATGATTTATCTTTTCTCATTCTGACGCTGCATATGCCTGCTTCTGTTCTCACATGTTTCTTAGAGATATGCGACGTAGTTTTTTAGAAACTTTTTTGACCGTTTGCTGCTAGTGGTGGTCTCTCATTTACTTCATGCCGTTACGTTCTCCAGTTCCTGTTTACAAACGTTTTATGGTTGTCAAGCAACTTCATTTTTGTCAGTTTGCCGCCAATGATGATTACTTCTCTTCCTTTGTTGTTATGTCATTATGTTCCTTTTACTACGAGCTCATTGATAGAGTTTTTTTAGTTTTCTTCACTACGGGCTCCTGGATAGAGTTTCTCACGTTTCTTCATTACGGCTCAATGATAAAGTTTTTTCTATTTTCTTCACTACGGGCTCATTAATAGAGTTTCTCCCTTTTTTCATTTTTACTTTCATTCTCTCGTATGTTAAGATCTGCGATAAGAAATGTTGTACAAGAATAATAACATAATAATTTATTGAATTGAGTAAAGAATGAGTGTACCGTTTCATAATTTCATCTCAGGAGTTTGATGCCCTGCGTTCATTGGCAGAGTTTCACCCGTTTCCTTTGCTACGAGCTCATTGGAAAGTTCCTCTCATTTTCTTTGCTGCGGGCTCATTGGTAGAGTTTCTCTCGTTTCTTCATTTTTCTTTTTCCTTCTCACGTATTGTATTTTTCCTTTGCATTTATGCTTCAATCAATGAGAATAAATTTATCTGTGCAATTTTTCTTCTTTTGAACTCCCTTTTTGTTGTACTTCATTCTTTCTTCAAAAGAGTTTAGCAAAATTTTAGAGATCAAAATCCGTTCTCGTATCAACTTCAAGCTTTCAACAGAATCTGTTCTTAAACACTTAGAAATTTTTTGGCTCACAGTTCTCTTGAGAATAATTATTTCTAGAGTAGGATCTGTTGTCAAACACTTCAACTTTTGTAACAGAATCCATTCTCGTGGTTTTGATCTTTGCTAGAGAACAAATATATTTCCGGTTGTGAAATCCATTCCGAGGATAAGACTTTAATTTCCTTTAGAAGTATGAACTTATGAACTGCTCGTTCTCAATGATTTAGGGATTCAAATAAAGAAACATGACCCCGTCTTCATTCTGAGTGAAATGACTTACGAACTGCCCATTTTCTTTTGAGATGAGAACTTATGTTCAAATAAAGAACCATGACCTCGTTTTCTTTGAAAGTATGATTTATGAATTGCTCGCTTCTAAGGACTTAGGTTCAAATAAAGAACCATGGCCCGTCTTCATTCTAAGAGAATGGCTTATGAACTGCCCGCTCCCAAAGACTTAGGTTCAGATAAAGAACCATGGTCCCGTTTTACTTTTAGAAAACGTGTGCCCTCGTTTCCTTCGAGTTATCCACTTTTGTAGATTTTGGCTTTTGCTTGTTTTGTTCAAAGCTTTGTAACTTGCCCGTTCTCAAAGACTTAGGCAAAATGACCCTGTTTAATTTTCATATTTTAGAGAGAAAGTTTTTACCGCTCCTAATGGCTTAGGTCAAAGGATCACCAACCTTGTTTTTCACATTTCTAAGAGAAAGTTTTTCCCGAACATTAATGAGATGATCTTTTTCGTTTCCTAATACTTCGCTAGACTTGTGGCTTCTTTTTTTTTCTTTCTTCTCCAGCTTGCAATTTCCTTTATTTAATTTTCCTTTTCTAAACACTTAGTAAAAATTTGCACACGCTTTACTTTTTTGGCTGACCGCTTACTTAAACTTGCTCAGTTTCTAAGTTTGTTCAAAAGATAAGAACATAGCACTTTGTTTGACTTATAGAAGTTTAAATTGGGACCGTACCCACTTACGTCTTTTTCAAACCGTCCGCTTCACAAAATTGCTATATTGCATAGTTCGTTTGTTGACCTATTTCGAGTTTTTATTCTCCTTCTTTCATCTGTTCTAGAAGACATTTCTCATCCTTAGTTTCCTTTTGAAAGTAGGACTCATTAAATGACCATTCCAAGGACTTGCACTCTTGGTTCTTTCTAAGAGTAGAACTTATAAGTTGTCTGTTTTTATATACGTAAACTTTCGCTTGTTTTGATTTTCACATTTCTGGGAGAGGGTTTTTCCCACTTTAAAGGGCTTAGGCCACAAGACCACTGACCTTAAAACCACAAGACCGCCGACCTTTAATTTTCACATTTTGGAGAGAATATTTTTTCCGCTCCTAAGGGCTTAAGACACAAGACCGCTAACATTTAATTCCCACATTTTACAAAGAATGTTTTCCCGCTTTCAAGGGCTTAGACCACAAGACCGCCGACCTTTAATTTTCACATTTTAGAGAGAAGATTTTTCCCGCTCTCAAAGGCTTTGGCCACAAGACCGTCAACCTTTAATTTTCACATTTTAGAGAGAAGGTTTTTTTCGCTCTCAAGGGCTTAGGCCACAAGACCATCGACATTTAATTTCCATATTTTAGAAAACTATTTTTTCTGCTCTAAAGGACTTAGGCCAAAGGACCGCCTACCTTTTTTTTGTTTGCTTTGTTGTAGAAGATAGAGAGTTGACACCAGGAATTTGTCTTGTAAGTTCGGATCAACTTTTCTTTTAAGCAGTCTTAACGTATCATGTCATAACTTTCTGCAGGAAGCTCATAATTGAATTTCATGAAATTTTACAAGAAGTTGATTTCCATACGTTTCTGATGATATATGATTCGCCGTGTAATTGACATCCAGTTAATACAGTTACCTTCTGAAATTGACCGTCCTGCATAATCTGCTTTCCTGAATAGGCTTTATGAGACTTATTGTAACGTTTGCTCAAGAGCTACGCTTTTTTTTTTTTTGAAAAATTCTTCTAGAAGTAGACAACCATATATTTATAATAATATATAATTCTTCATACAATACTGTCAATTGATGCAGTTTAAAGATTAAATGTGAAAGACGTGAATAGCCTTAATTTTCTGAATAATATGTATAAAAATTATCATAACTTTTAATTGAAAGCTCCAAATTAAATTCCATAAAATTCTCCAAAGAGTAGACTTCCACATATTTCTGATGATATAAGATTTGTCATGTGATTCATTTCCAGATAGTACAGTTTAATTTCTGAAATTGACTGTTCTGTAAAATCTTATTTTCTGAACAACTTTAATGAAAATTACCATAACTTTTGTTCGGGAACTCGAAATTGAGTTCTGCAAAAATCTTCAGAAAGTAAACATCCATATATTTCTAAGGATTTATAATGTGTGCTTTAAATCTATTTAATACTATTCAACAATTAAATTTTGAAAGATCTGAACAAGTTTACCTTCTTGTACGAAAATCACCATAACTTTTAATTTGGAGCTCCAAATTGAGATTCTATATAAAATTCTCTCTAAAGCAGACTTTCATATCTTAATAACTATATATAATGTGCTACGTAAGTCTATTGAATATAGTTTAAAAATTAAATTTGAAAGACGTGAATAAGTTTACTTTTCATGTACGAAAACTGTCATAACTTTTAATCCGGAGCTCCAAATTGAATTCCATAAAATTCTCCATAAAGTAGACTTTCATATCTTTGTAATTATGTGATTCACCATGTAATTTTACTTCCATGTTTCATTTTTCATTCTGTTCCCATCATCAAGATAATTCTGTTCCCGTCATCTAGACAATTTTGTTCCCATTATTAAGACAATTTTGTCTCGTTGTCAACACAATTCTTTTTCCATCGTCAAGATAATTTTGTTCCCTTCATTGAGAGAATTTCATTCATGTCATTACGATAATTTCGTTCCCGTTATCAAGACATTTTCGTTTCCGCAATTCTTCCACTGCTTCTTCCGTTATGACCCGGGACTGGCGAGCTTCTCCCGTTGCCTATTTCACATAGTTTTGGGATTGGACTTCTACTCCCCCCGTTGTACATTTGTGTTGTTCTCAGTTGCCTCTTTCACATAGTTTTGGGACTGGACTTCAACTTCCTCATGTTGTATGTTTCTACTGTTCTCGTGGTGTGCCTGCCTTTCATCTTACATGTTGCCCCCGAGTGGATTTCTTGTTCCTCATTATTCATCCTTTGACTGACTTCACCACCTGTCATTGCCAGATCTTGCTGAAGCGTGTTGATTTGGTCTCACACAATTTTTCATGCAGTGCGCAGTGCCTCCGTGTTCCTTCTTTCCATTTCATGCATCTCGTTTAGGATTGCCTGTAGCATTTATGTTGGTGGAGTTGATTGATCCACGTGATCGTCTCCAATTATGGTCTTGTTGCCCTCATTCAAGGCTGTGTTGGATCTGGTTCTAGGCACACTCAGTGTTTTTGGGGTGGGTTTCTCGAGCTTTTCCCTCAGTTCTCAATGGAAGCACCAAAAGTAAAAGATTTTTCCTTCACGTTTGTAAAAGTTATTATCATAATGATGATAGAAGAGAGAAGAGTAAATGCTTTGTGTAAAAATTTTCTTGGATTCAATCTCCTTCTTCATTTATTACATTAGCATGTATTTATAGGCTTTTTTAAGATATTGATAAATTAATAAAAGAAAGGAGGGAATGACCACACTCCCCCTATATTTTCGGTAATATCACCATGCTCCTAGGATTATCCTCATGCTTGTGAGATTTTTTTCAAACATGGCTCTCATGTCTTGCTTGTTTTTTCCTCAGCTACTACGTTGACTCTATTGTCTTATAATTGCTGAATTAATTATGACCGCCCGATTTCTTTTAGTGGTTCTGATCTCCTTCTTCTTATTTTCACGAGACGGAGTTCTTCTCTCTCCTTCTTGATTGGTTCTCCTCAATTTCACTTTTGTTTCTGCCTACAAATTTTGGAGGTATTTTATGGTTTCTTTCATATAATGTTGAATTTACTATTGTAACAATTAATGATGTGTAAGTTATAGCCCAGATTGGCCCCACACAGGTCACAAGGGGCAAAAATGCTTGAATAGGAAAAAACCACCCGAGCACGTGTGTAGAAAGAATGCTGAAGTGGGAGACCTCGTCAGAATAGCAAAGAACACTGAACCGGGAGACTTCTTCAGAATGGGAAAGAATGTTGAAGCGGGGAACTTATCGCTTCTGGAATGAGGGGATTATCGCTTCTGGAATGAATGATTATCGCTTCTAGAATGAGTGATTATCACTTCTAGAACGAGTGACTATCGCATCTGGAATGGGGGGACTATCACTTCTGGAACGTGGGACCACCACTCCCAGAACGGGAAAAAATATCAGAACGGGAAAAAAGGGTTCAGATCAACAATCAAGTGACCGTAATTGATTGGGTAAGCTGAGTGACCCGGACAAGACAGATTGGCAGGCCACCAAGTGGCTCTAACTGATTGGCTCAAAACCACATGAAATCTTCAAGTGGCTGTTATTAATTGATGGCTGAGCGAGACAGATGGAAAATGAGAAAAGGAAAGGAAGAGAAGTAGCACTGTTGGATGGAACTTACGGCTACGATTAAATTCAGCAGTGATAAAGACAATATAATGAATAAACTGAGCATCAGAGCCCAGACCTGAGAAGACCCCATCAGCCAAAAACATAGAGGGTGTGATCATCCCCCTTATTATTATTATTATTATTATTATTATTATTGTAAGGCCTATAACTACAGGCTCATGTTAAAAGAAAAAAGGTGAGGCGACCCAAGCAACGAAGGGTATGGAATTTTCCCTCTTCTCCTATCGACAAACTATGTAAATTCTTTTACACTAGTGAATCAACAATCTTCCCGTGATTTTTCTTCCCTTTAAGGGGTTTCCACGTAAATGATGCTATCTTTATTCTCTCATTCTATCTCTCAATTATTATCTTCATTATTTTTTCATAGAGGGTTCCCCATACCGAAAAAAACGCTTTACATTTGGCGCTTTCATTTAGAGCAAGAAAAAAACTTGAAGAAATCCCTCCCAAAATGCCAAAAACTAAATCAAACGTCCCCTCAACAACAAAACCGGGAACAGAAATAACAACGGGTTGGAAGCAGAGATGGGAACGACAACAACTACAAAACTGAAAATGAAACAAAAAATGGTAAACTCGTTCCTTGCATATTCGGTTGACTTATTTGACTCGTGAGAAAAAAAGTTTTGAGTTTTAATTCTAATTGGATTAAAATTTTGAGTTTAAATGACTTAACAGGAAAGTCTTGAGACTGGGAACGGAATTAGCTTGGCAACAGGAAAGTTCTGAGAATGGGAAGGAATTAGCTTGGCAATGGGAAAGTCTTGAGAACAGGAGCAAAATTAGCTTGACAATAGGAAAGTTCTAAGAACGAAAACAGTCCTAAGAACGAGAACATAAAGCTAAAAATCTCATATTACTGATGATATTGTATTAGTACAAGAGGATTAAGATCATAGATAATGAATAAAATTTTCAGCAACATATTAAAATATAGAATCTTTAATGAATGGTTGATAGTACGGTTCACTAAGCATTATGAATACGTGTGATCTAGATCTGAATCATTAATTGGATAGATATCTTAGTGAATGTAATTTATATAATAAAATTATATATGACATGATCGATGTGAATAATATCTTTATTAACGTGGCGTTTATCATAAAGATTTAATACACATCAATCCAATGATCATATGTAGATCAGTCTGAATCCTGAGTAGTCATGAAATCCTATGCATGTATACTGGATCTTTTGATTCACTCGTGAACATCTGTTTGTTAATCAGGCTAGTGACTTTTATTTTGGAGATTATGTGGTATGGATGGTTTGGGACATGATCTTACAAGATTTGGAATCTAAGCTTTCCTAACAGATCGTATATTGGTTCTCTTAATTGTTAATTATGGAATTGAATGATTATCGAGCTCAATTTTATAATAAGATTATAAATTAGTCATTCACTAGTGGATTAATGATACTTAAGGATCAAGAAGTAATTAGAAAGATAAATGATAATTGAGTAGTTCTAGTTTACGAATTAATAATTGGAGGACATAACTATATGAAATGATTATGTCAGTAGACTACATGAGAATACTCTGTAAATACATTTTATAATCTCTAAGAACGTAATTTCATATTTATAGTGGAGTAATAATGAAATTAATGAATAAGATTATTTAATTAAAAAGTTTAATTAATAATATGATTTATTGGAGCTTAGGATTATAGGTCAATGATCTCCAAATTACCTCTATACTACGCTGTCTAGGGTGTGAATATTTCAGGACATGAGAAAATGACAGACTTGTAAAAAGAATTTTTATTCTGAGGCAAGTACATAATTATAAGATAATTATATGTAATTAATTAAACAAGAATTAATTAATTGAATTATTTATATTTTTAAATATAATTTTCAGAAATTATGAATATATAAATAATTATCAATTTTTTTAATTATCGATAAGTGAGGCAGAATATGTAATTTATGAAATTAGATAATTAAATTATTATTAGATAATAATTTAAATCAACTAAATCTGTTACTTGTGAAATAAGAATAACAGATAAGTTAGTTGATAGAGATAATCAAATGAGTTAATTTTGAATTAAGTGATATCTAGATAATTATCTGATTAAAATATACATTTAATTCGCAGTAATTGTCACGTGTTATTCACTGATAGGGTATTAGAAATTGACATGGACTACTAATGGTGCCACATGGCACTCCAGTAGTAAGTGTGCAACACTGTAGTGCTACATAACACTGCAGTTATGCGCAATTATTAGCGGGTCTCACTGCAATTGGTAATTTAATAATTAAATATTATTTCAGTTTATCCCTAAAAATATTATTCTAATGGCCTTGGTGGTTGAAAGAAGATGAGAGAATCAGTTGATCAAATAATCAGTTCGTCAATCAAGAGTTGAATTGAGAACATGATTGGTGTCAGAGAGATTTTTTTTATGATTAAACGTTAATCAAATCTCCAAAAGAATAATCATCATGTTCTTCTAGAGAATCGTCTCACTAAAGTCCTTTTCAGTAAATCTCTAGATCTCATGTGTTGAGAACATCTAGAGACAGAAAAAGTGTCTTGTAATATTCAACGTGCCCACACACGTTCTAGTACGTTGAGGATTGACTCAGAAGATCTTGGTGTGAATCTTGGAGTCTACTGATCGTTGGAACGATTTTGTGAGAATGGAGGATTGATCAATTTTTGCAAGGATACTTGATGTAGACTATAAGAGGTATATGATTCACAATCTTGTATGTTGTAGATTTAACTTATAAGTATATAATGGACCTGACTGATTGAAAAAGAGTTTTCAATAAAAAAGTTTATTTGGTTATCATGGCGTTTTGTAAGTTTTATTTTATTAAAAAAATTAGATTTTTATTAAAAGTTTAATTTTTTAAAAGGCCACGCATCTCCACGCTTCTGCCACCCACGTGCTGCGACGACCAACAAGTGGTATCAGAGCGGTCTTTATATATTTGTATGTTAAATGTTGTGTGAATTTTCTTGCATTATTCATATAGTATAAAATATGTATGATGATGGATGTTTATATTTTTGAATGTTTGAAAAATAATGGATCGTTAATTGTATGGTGATTATTGAGTTAGGTTTTGTTTTAATTTTTTCTAGATCTTACGTAAGCCGAATTGAGGCGTATGCATTTTTATAGTTTTATTTTGAATATTATTGTGACTATTATGAATGCGAGAAGATGAAGAACGCACAAGACGAACGGCAGATATTCATTGTTCACGTGAAAATATTGTTTTATCTGTGAAAACACTGTTCACGCCAGAAATTTACTGTTCCGATGGTGGTGAACAATGCCATTGGTACTGTATCGATGGTGAACAGTGGTTGTCCAGCGCGGCAGGTGGCTTCCAGCGATGAGACGCACAACGGTGATGATAGGCGGCGATCGGAGAGTCCTATCATCGGTGACAAATGTTGTCACGTTTCAGAAAAGTTTCCAACAAAGCATGCAACCAACTCTATCACTTAATTGTTTCATTAAAACTCAAACTCTTTTAATTATCTATTTAAATTTTGAAATTAATATAATTTTATTATTTATTAATTTTTGATTTTATGAAAATTAAAAATTAATAGGTTGATTGTGTTTGACCTAAGTTTGACCATATCAAATAAAATGTTTATTTAACTAAGTCAAAGTCAACTATATTAAAAGGGATAATTATATAATTGTTTTAACTAAGAAAAATAATATTTTAATTAAAAAGAGTTTTGTTCAAAAGCTTGAAGATTATGAAGATGGACATTAGGAGGAGAAGACAATACCCAATAGCCACTCGGTCCATTATTATTTTATTTAATTATTAAATAATTATTATGTTTGATAACATGTCCATGCATTAGTCGATCACATGTCATACATGAAAATCTCACACAGTTTTATTTAATCATACGTCTCATCTGTAGAAACATGATTTATTAGGATTGTCCTAATATGCATCAAACGTTATATGTATTGTTTTATGAAATCAATTGCATGTAAACTGCTAAGTTTTAACTAGTCAAAACTTGGTAATCACACCACATTAAATGTTATAGTAACATTTAGTTTAACCGATTTTAGTAAAAGAGTTTTATTAACGTTTGATGATTATAATGAATTAGTTAATCTAAGTTCACCTAATTATGACTTAAGCACTTCAGAAAGTTAAATGAACTTAGACCAATGAGATTGGATTAACTGATAATTAAATATTTATAGTGTTATTATTTTAACTTGTAGTTAATTTAGAATTAATTGATTAGTTGAAATAGAAACACATTATTCTAAAATAGTGAGTGGGAGAACGTCGACATGTCAATCTAACTTATGGTCTCCATCATTAGTACAACACCGTGAGATGCAATGAGGGCCTCGAGGTGGCTTTGTTTTCATCCCCATAACGAAGGTTTTGAGTTGTACCAATACCAAGGTTAAACTTCTTAAGAAGATAGGAGGAAGTGATGTATTTTAGTTTTGACCGACCCTAAGGTGACATATTCTAAATGAAGCATGAAATCTGAAATGATGGGTTACACTCATAAAATCATAAATAAACTTTCATGTGGATAGTTGTGACTTCACCGAACAAGCGATACCTTATTGTTAAAGGAGATAATATGGGACATTTTACGTTTTAATTAATAAGGATGCGAATGTCTCATATATATAGCTTAAGGTTAATCTAACCGACCCTAAAACGGCACATTAATCGTTGGATTGTTTTATCGTGATTAGTAAATGCTAAATTTATGTGTTTATTATTATTGCATTTATGCATCATGTTTACTTTTCAAATTCTAGATATTTATCAATTATATTGAACCAAGTATGTTTTAAATTTCATTATCAATATCATGTCTATCATGGTCAACCTCGTTACTGCTTTACTCGCTCTTGAGAAATTGAATGATGATAATTGCATACGTTGGAAATCAAATATGAAATTAATGCTGATTTGTGAGAACCATAAGTTCGTTCTTACTGAGGAATGTCCTGAGAGCCCGCTGCTAGCGCCCTTAAGAATGTTAGGAACAAATATGATGCTTGGATCATATCAAACAACAAGGCGAAGTGCCACATGCTTGTGCGAATGAATGATATTCTGAGAACCAAGCATGAAAGCATGGAGACTGCCTATGCGATTATGAAATCTTTACAGGTTTGGGCACCAGTCCGTTCAAAGTCGTCATGAGGCCACTAGGAGCTATGTGACAACTAAGACGAGGAAAGGTACTTCTGTTCTCGAGAACATGTTTTGAACATGATCAACATAATGAACGAGGCAGAAGTACATGGAACGACCATTGATGAGTGGACTCAAGTTAGAATCATACTAGTGTAGGTCACACCAGCTTTTTCTACGTTCATGACCAACTATATTATGAACAAGTTGCAATTCAACATGGACAAATTGTTGAATGAACTACAGACGTGTGAGTCACTCAACCTTAAAAAAACCAAAGAGGATGAGGCAAATGTTGTCGAGTAAAAACCTTCTTTCAATATTGTTAAGAACAAGAAAAGGAAGAAAAAAATGGTAAGGATAAGAGTAAGAACAAGAGAGTAAAGCAAGCCAAGACATCGTCGAAAGCCATGAAGAACAAGAAAGACAGCAAGTCCAAAGGAAAGTGTCTCCACTGTGGGGTTGAAGGTCATTGGATGTGAAACTGTAACAAGTATCTCTCCGAGCTATAAAAGAAATGTAAATATCATTTACTTGTTCTTGAAACTTGTTTAGTGGAATATGATTTGTCATCCTGGATACTTACTTCAGGAGCCACTAACCATGTATGTCCTTCTTTACAAATGCTTGACTCGTCAAAGGAGCTGGCTGATGGCGAGGTTGTTTTGAGCTTTGGCAGTAGTACGCTCGTGTCAGCTAAAGTTTTAGGGACAGTCTGTTTACTTTTAGGATATAATTACTTAGTTTTGAATGATGTTTATTATATTCCTGATTTTTCGAGGAATTTGATTTCTCTTCATTTTTGCAAGAACAATTATTTTAAGTTTCTTTCATTAATAAAGAGTTTATTATTTGTAAGAATGGTTCGATATCTGTCATGCTAAAATTATAAATGGACTGCATATGCTTAAACCGACTGAACACGCGTTAAATAATTTTGAATTATTTAAAGTAGCAAAATCTAAAAATAACAAACGACAAAGAGTTTCTCATGATAATAACACATATTTATGGCATCTTAGGTTGGGACATATTAATCTAGATAGGTGAATCAGGTGAACAAAGCATGGTGCTTTGAGAGAGCTGAAAGTTAAAACTCTTCCTGTTTGTGAACCCTATCTAGAGGATAAAATGACCAAGACACCTTTTAGAGGAAATGGCCAAAGAGCCGAGGAACCACTTGAGTTAGTACAGAGTTAGAGGTGGGTATGAGTATTTTGTCACTTTTGATGAGTACTCTAGATATGGTTATAGTTACCTAATGCATCATAAGTGAAATTTTTGGAAAGTTTAAAGACTTCAAGGCTGAAGCTGAAAAGCAATTAGGTAAATCATTGAAAACCCTTCAATCCGATCGAAGTGGTGAATACTTGGATTTAGAATTCAAAAATTATGTGCTGGAGTGTGGAATCATAACCCAACTGACAACACCCGAAACACCACAACAAAATGGTGTTGTAGAGAGGAGAAACGGAACCTTATTGGATATGGTTAGGTCGATGTTAGGCCACTCATCATTGTCACTTGGATTTTGGGGATATGCACAACACACGACAACTAAAATTTTGAATGTAGTGTCATTTAAGTCTGTAAGCAAGATGCCTTTAGAGTTACGAAATGGCTTCATATATGGGGGTGTCCAGCTCACGTTCTTAGACTCAAGATATAAAAGTTAGACTCAAGGTCTAAGATATGCATATTCATTGACTATTCTCTAGAGACTAAAGGTGAGTACTTTTATAGTGATAATGATCAAAAGGTGTTTGCGTCGACAAATGCAACTTTTATTGAGCATGACTTTATGAAAAATTATAAACCTCATAGCAAAGTAGAGGAATTAGTGATAGATGAGATCATGCCATCTTCAATTTCTATTGATAAACGATACAAACACAATTCCTACAAAGAACTCGGTGTAACGTCATAGTGGGCGGGTTGTGAGATAACCAGTCCGCTACGAACTAGAGGCACATGTCCTAGTGTCAGACACTAATAAGGACAATCCATTATCTTATGAAGAAGCAATGGATGATCCTGAAAAGGAGAAATGACAAGATGCCATGAACCATGAAATGGAATCTATATATTCATATTCAGTCTAGGAACTTATAGATCCACCTAAAGATGTCAGGCCCAGTGGATGTAAATGAATTTTCAAGAAGAAGAGGTACAAATGGAAAAGTAGAGGCTTTCGATGCATGTTTAGTAGCCAAGGGCTATACACAAAAAGAGGGAGTTGATTATGAAGAGACATTTTCCCATGTGGCCATGCTAGAATCCATTCCCATCCTTTTGTCCATAACCGCTAGCTTTGACTATGAGATATGGAAAATGGACATCAAGACAGCTTTATGACTTTCGAAGAAAGCATCTATATGATGCAACCAAAAGGGTTCGTATAAAATGGGCAAGATAAAAAAGTACGCAAGTTGCTTAAATCCATTTATGGATTAAAGCAAGCATCTAGATCTTGGAATCTTACTTTTGATGAGATTATAAAGTCTTATGGCTTCGAGCGAAATATCGATGAAGCCTGTGTTTATAAATACACCAAAGATAAGATAGTGGTTTTTTAGTTCTTTATGTTGATGATATTTTACTCATTGAGAATGATGTAGAAACTTTGTCAAAGGTAAAGAATTGGTTAGCTGAGATATTTCAAATGAAAGATTTGGGAGAAGCGAGCTATGTTCTAGGTATCCAAATCCTAAGGGATAGAAAGAACAAGTTCTTGGAACTTTCTCAGGCATCTTATATTGATAAGGTGTTAGAGAGATTCTCTATAGAGAATTCCAAGAAATCAACAACTAACCAGACATTAAATTGTCCTCTGCAAGGAACTATATCCTAAGACACCTCAAAAGTAAGAGGATATGAGAAATATTCCCTATGCTTCAGTAGTTGAAAGTCTCATATATGCCATGTTTTGACATCTATTATGCAGTGGGAATTGTCAATCGAATCCAGGTTCGGAACACTGGATTGCAGTAAAGCACATTCTCAAGTATCTTAGGAGAACGAGAAACTATATGCTTGTTTACTCAGGTGGAGACCTGAGCCCCACTAGATATACTGATTCTGATTTTCAATCAGACAGAGACAGTCAAAAGTTTACATTTGGATCAGTATTCACCCTAGGTGGAGGAGCTGTAGTCTAGAGAAGTATTCAACAATCTAGCATTGCAGATTCCATTATAGAAGCCAAATATATAGCGGCTTGTGTCTGCGAAAGAGGCGGTATGGCTCAGAAAGTTCTATTCTGATCTGGAAATAGTTTCAGATATGGACAAGCCACTAATCATGTACTGTGATGACAGTCCTGCGGTAGCAAATTCTAAGGAACCGAGGAGTCACAAGATAGGCAAGCACGTATAGAGGAAATATCATTTTGTAAGAGAGATCGTGCATCAATGGGATATGACTGTTATGAAGATAACATGAAAATAGAACCTGGCTGATCCTTTTACTAAGAATTTCCTGCAAAGTCATTTGAGGGTCACGTGCGTAACATGAGACTAAGAGAGATGCCACATTTTCTTTAGTGCAAGTGGGAGATTGTTGGGGGTTATGCCCTCATAGCTTGTGTATTGACATTTAGATATGAAATTTAAAGACGATTACATTTTTCTTATAATTATTCTTTTAAATTATTGTTGAATAATTTATATAAATATCTGAAAATTCTATATTCATTAATGAGACTATGATCTTGTATTAGTACGAGATGATTATGATCATAGATAATGAATAAAATTGTCAGCAACATATTAAAGTATGCAATTTTTAATGAATGGTTGCTAATACAGTTCACTAATCATTATGAATGTGTGTGATCTAGATCCATATCATTGATGTGAATGGACATTTTAGTGAATATATTTTATATAATAAGATTATACATGACATGACCGACGTGAATTAAGATCTTTATTAACGTGCTGTTTATCATAAAGATTTAATATACATCAATTCGATGATCATATGTAGATCAGTCTGAATCCTGAGTAGTCATGAACTCCAATGCATGTCTACTGGATCTTTTGATTCACTCGTTAAGGTCTGTTTGTTAATCAGGCTAATGACTTTTGTTTTGGAGATTCAGTGATGTGGATGACTAGAGACATGATCTTACAAGATTTGAAATCTAAGTTTTCCTAACAGATCGTATATTGGTTCCCTTAAGTGTTAATTATAGAACTGAATGGTTATTGAGCTCAAATGTATAATAAAATTATAAATTAGCCATTCACTAGCGGATTAATAAAACTTAAGGATCAAGATGTAATTAGAAGGGTAAAACGGTAGTTTTGACCAGTTCTAATTTACGAACCAATAATTGGAGGACAGAATTACATGAAATGATTATGTCAGTGGACTACATGAGAATACTCTGTAAATACATTCTATAATCTCTAAGAGTGCAATTCCATATTTATAGTGGAGTAATAATAGAATTAATAAATATGATTATTTAATTAAAGAGTTTAATTAATAATCTGGTTTATTAGAGCTTAGGATTATAGGTTCATGATCCCCACTGCAATTGATAATTAACAAGTCAGTCCCTTCAAGAATTAATAAATTGAAAGTCTCTACTTTCCCATTGTAATTGGTAATTACAATTAAATATTATTCTAATGGCTTTAGTGGTTGAAAGAAGATGATATAATCAGTTGATCAGCTAATCAGTTCGTCAATTAAGAGTTGAATTGAGAACATGATTAGTGAAAGAGAGATTTTCTTCTGTGATTAAACGTTAATCAAATCTCTAAACGAATAATCATCACGTTCTTTTAGGGAATCGTTTCATTAAAGTCATTCTAGATCTCACGTGTTGAGAATATCTAGAGACAGAAAAAGTTTCTTGAAATATTCTATATGCCCACACACGCCCTAGTACATTGAAGATTGACTTGGAATATCTTGGTGTGGATCTTGGAATCTACTGATCGTTGGAACGATTTCGTGAGAATGGAGGATCGATCAGTTTTTGCAAGGACAGTTGATATAGATTACAAGAGATATATGATTCCTAACCTTATATGTTGTAGATTTAACTTATAAATATATCATGGATCCTGAGTTATTAAAAAAGAGTTTTCAATAAAAGTTTTTATTTGGTTATCGTGGTGTTGCGCAAGTTTTATTTTATTAAAAGATTCAATTTTTATTAAAAGTTTAACTTTTTAAAAAGTCACGCACCTTCACGATTCCACCGCGCACGCGCCGCGACGACAAACAAAACTCACATTGTACATAGGACCCCAAAGGAGACATTTTGCTACCGAGTTTTCCCGGCGATGGATCGAGACACGTGTGAAGGTGACAAATTCCTTTGAAACTCTAAGGTATGTGAGAACTTGGAGGAGGACATATTCTTGAGGTTCTTTGTCTCGGGCTTGATGAGAATTGATTGTTCCCATAATGGTGCTAGAGACCCCTTTTTATAGATGGGTCGAGTGGAGACCACATGCATGTCCTTTACAACTGCATGTCAATCACGTGACTACGCCTAAAACATGGTCACGTGCCACATCCTCAAATTGACTTATGACTCATTTCACGTGATTACTTTGCATACTCACAACTAGTCGTGTCTTTGTGACATCGAGTAGCCGAATGACAAACTCACAAACGCTAAACTCATATCGCACAAAGGAGCTCGAAGGAGACTTCCTACCGTCGAGTTATCTCGACAGCGGATCGAGACATGTGCAACGGAGCACGGGCCCTCAACCCGTCGTTGGGGCGGGTTGGGGTCCCCTCAACCCGCTGTGGGGGTAGTTAGGGTCCCTCCAACCCATCGTAGGGGCGGGTGGGGGTCTAGACCCGGCTTGTCATGAGGGCGGGTTGAGTTGCCTCAACCCGCAGTGAGGGCGCCGCGGGACTAACTCGACTTTTAGCGTCTTTACCCTTCTCCCCGGAAGGGGCACATCAAAGGTGCCTAAGGAGGCCATACCCGTCAAGTAGTTTCTCATCTCTTGGTATAGCATAACATGGTCCTAATCCTACCAGACCACAACTCCCAGATTGTTCTCAGGAAAGGAAGAGCCTTCGGGCCTTTGTCACTTAACTCGAAGGCGAGACTCAACACTTGACACATGATCTCGAAATGGGCTCGCCACCCTTGTAGGTTCAGGCACGACCCTTACAAATGTATTCACTATTATCATATTCCAGCTTTATCGTGCCACGTAGGTGCCATGCGGGTGTATTTAAACGTCACATATTTAATCTTGACATGTCACTCTCAATGACGTGGATCCATATACATCCTTTATGATGTAAATATTTCAAAGCTTTTGTTTTATTGTTGAATTTGGCTGTTCTGTCTCTGTTACTAGTGAAAAAAAGAGTCCATCTTTTACATGTTTGATATGGGGAAATGAAATTTGAGTTATGGCCCGTCTGTTTGACGGTATACTCTTTTGTAATAATATTGTAATTGATTTATCATGTTTATTTGAAATAATAATCCTTAAATAAGGTTGTAATCATAATTTGTATGCAATCTTAATTTACAATCCTTTGAGGCAATTAAATTGTAAAATAAAATTAGAGTAATCCTAATTGACAATGCCATTGCAATTCTAATATCAAACAAAATTATTTTTTTACCCTCATTGAAATATTATTTCTCACTCTCTCACATTTTATTAATTTAAATAAAATTAACTTTATTAATGTTTAGTTTAGTATTATTAATTTATTTAATTTCTAATAAAAATTAATGTTAAAATTTCACGTGAAAATATTTTTTTTATTATATCTCTTATTTTATTATTTAATTATGATTATTTTTTAAAAATTTAGTCCAGCATTATAAATTTATTTAATCATTAATTTATATTAATTGAAAATAATTTTATTAGTTTATTTTTTAATTGAAATATTTATAAAAATTCATTTTATTAATTTAATTAAAATTAAATTTATTAAAGTTTAGTCTAGCAATATTAACTTATTAATAGAAAGAGTCAAAATTATTGTTAAAATTTTACGTGAAAATATTTTGTTATTATATATCTTATTTTATGAATTTGATTAAAAATATTTTTTAAATTTAGTCTAGCATTATTAATTTATTTACATACTAATTAAAATTAATTAAAAAATATTAAAATTGTACGTCAAAATATATTTTTAGATACTATATAACTAAAAGGACATTTAAGTAACTTACTGTTATTTATATAAATTTACAACGAAAGTTAACTTATATCAAATATACTAATCATTAGTTATCACTTATCACATTGTAGATTACCATGTATAACTAAACATGATTATCCTATTTCACAAGCAATTGAGTTGCGCGCAATTGAATTACTATCATTTGAATTGCGATGGTCATTCTAGATTGTGCAAACCAAACGACCCCTATGTAATATCTCCACAATAACAAAAAAAACAAAATCAATCGGGGTTTTCACGGATTCAGTAACTACCATTTACACAAGAACAACAAAGGAAATTTGTCAATCTGGTTGGTCTGATTAGCTTTTGACGGTCCAAATCAAATTAAATATAAGAGATGGACATATTTTAATATTTTATAGCATCTAAAATGATCTACACGTCTAAATTGGACAAACTTTTGACATGAACAAGAGATAATCTAATTTCGGTTGTCTGGAATTTTTAAAATGGGGATTATTTACACATGTTCTATGAATAGAAAGTAATCATATTCAATTTAGACCGTCCATTATACAAATGATCGGTCAAGTTTGTCCTAGCAAAAGGTCAAAAAACCTAAAACTGTCTTTTGTTTGTACTGAGGTGATCTAAGCCGTCCATTCTATAACAGACGACCAAGATTAACTTAACAAATCCACTCCTTTTTTCCAAAACGGGTCCGCATTCATGATTCACCTATACAATCCCTTGTGACCCAATTCATGTGAATACTGAGGAGACGTGGTATTTCTCTTCCAACTTTGGGACCTATACTTAGTTTTACTTGTTACTAAGTTTGAACAATAAATTCAAAGCTTCATATTTACCTAAGTCATAATAGTGCCTTAATGGATATCTTACCTCTACCTCCATTGCTCATGAGCAAGACTTGTTCTAGTACAAAACAGACCATTTGTTGTTCACTTTTAAACGACAAAGGACAGTTGATCTCATATGCATTATGAAAATATACAAAATGGAGTTTTAAGAAGATTTCCAGAATTGTGGCAGATAAAAGTACATCAAAATGATCATAACAGACATGCACTAGATGTAGGTCACTGGAATTATGCTAATCAAAAAGAGAAACGGCATTATCAAAGTTTTTGAATCCTGTAACAAACTTACTTTTTCTCAGGACAAGAAATACAATTATATTTCACCCTGTGGTAACATCTCTGCCTCTAGTAAATGCTACAAATCAAAAGAATAGGCTGACACAGATAACAAACAACTGCACTCTTTTTTTCCTTCTTTCTTTTCCTTTCCTTTGAGAGAGAGAGAGAGAGAGGTGGGTTGCAATAAATCTAAAATAAACAACTTGAGATGCAAATCTCAATCCAAAAATAATTTGAACGCTGAGTTTTTGGACAATAACTAAACAGCTCATTCTACTATTAGTGAGGTGAACTCTTACTAGAGAAGCCGAAGGTGTGCAGTATCATTCAATCTTTTAACTTGCCAACCTGTTTTCAACGAATGCTGCAAAACCGTCACAGAGGAATCTTCAATGCAGAACTTATGCAACATTACTGGGCTGCATCCAAGGAGGCCTGTGAGGAGGCATTTAATCGGCATTGAATGGGTGAAAACCCCAATACACGGAGTAACGCAAGAGGAGGCAGAAGAACTCTGATGACTGGCTTCTCGAGGGGAAGAAGCCTCATCTTCGCCATCATTTTCTCCTGTAGTAGTAACAATTTGTAATCTGCTCTTACCGGACTTTTTCCTTAAAAGTCCATGACGCTGCCTGTGAAGTGAATCCCAGTGAGCTGATCTAGAAGACATTTCTCTTTCACTAATGGAGTTGTGTGGAACATGAGCGGTTTGGTGTGAATATGTTTGATTGTCATTCTGATTATGGGATGAGAAATCTCCCCTCAACTTTTCAGGAAGTTCCAAGACAGTCTTCATTAAGAATTGAACCATGCGAAATTCAACTTGCCTAAGCGATTCTCCAGAAGGCGCAGAGAAGTCGGGTTGGATTCGGTCAATGAAACTCAATGTCTCAGGTGTGTATATTTCTGACTGCAAGCAGCCCTCCCAATCTCCCTGACTCATCTCCAAAAGTGAATCTGAGGTTTGTATTTGATCGTCTGCTATATTCAGTTCCTGCCAATGGTGTAGATAAAACAATTCAGTATCAACACTCAGTAGATTCCCCCCTTAAGATAACAAAGCTACTTATAAAATCATTACTGCTCCTGTGTTTATTCTGTCAGGGAAGATAACAGGCGCTATATGTCGCATCTACCAGAAAACATTAGAAAATCTCTAATAGGAGTTGAAGATATGCTGCCTGTGCTAATGCCGAGTATAGTTACATCTTTTCAACTCTATGAGTCTTAACACTTTGTAAATCACATTAGCTACCCATCAATTAAAAACAAGTCTTTTATTATTTACAATGGAGCTCTTGTCCTCATATCTGGTGTTCCGGAAGAAAAGAAAAGGCTTTTTAATGTATCGATCCAGCTAAGAGAAACCAAGTAGTTTAAGAATCCTAACAGAATCATTCTATGGCTTTGCAAACACACTCCGTTCCTAAAGAATGCATTGAAAATCACAATCAATCTACACTTTATAAAGATAATGCCTCTAGAAGTATGAAGTACCTGACAAACAGAAAGAGCCATTGATCGCGCCCGATCCAAGGACGAGGAATATACGGAGTTGAACCTGATGCCTTGGGATTTCAAGAACACGGCCAACGCCCTAGCTTGCCTCTTCCCCTTTGGCGTCAACGTTGCATCCGGGCACCGTCCGCACACCAAATCCGGCCTTAAATTCAGCTCACACTCCCCGTGACTAATCAGAAAAACCTCCATAACCACCCGATCGTCATCAATCGCATTGGACGAGAAGCTCCGGGAGAAAACCGGAGGAGGTGGCAGTGGTGGCGGCGGGGCAAGAACATTATAGGGGTCCCACACCTTGATGGACGGACCAAGTCGAGGGGTACCCAAGGAGGAGAGCTGAGGGGAAAGCGGCGATGCTGATGCATAGCAAGGTAGCATCTCAGGCTCCTGTTCTAGAACCTTCTTAACCAAATAATTATCAAGTTCCCTCCTAGTAGGCTCTCCAGAATCGTCACCTCCATCCTCTTTCTCCTCCTCTTCTTCCTCTTCTTCACTGTCATCTCTTTCTTCGACTACTTGTGCGGACTGGGTGGAACCCATCCGAGCAAACTCAATGCAGGAACAACATAGATCTCACAGATCTATTCAAATTAAAAATCTTTGACATTGAAGATGGAAACGAAATAATAATGACAGCTAAAACGGTGGATTCAACTGTATAGATTGAGCAGTGAAGTAAATATAGAAACATTTGCACATTCCGAGTCTGGGAGAGGAGGGTGAGTAAGGACCATTAGGCAGTGAATGTGTGGGGATCAATGAGATGATATGGGTAATGGGGTTGTCACTGACTGTGAGTTTTCTTCTTTCTTTATTTTCTTTTCTTTATAATAATTTTCCTCCCTGAGTGGGAACGCATACAATGGTTATTTGAGATATAGAAAGAGAAGCAGATCTGGGCGTCGTGGGTTGTCTATGATTTCCATACTGTGCTGAGAAATTGTGGTGGAAAGGCTATTAGAAAAAATAAAATTACGGTCACTGAACTTTTTCAAGAAAAGTTGATTTTTGTAGAGGATAGAATATTATGTTATCTGACGGTTGAATTTAGTTTAATTCAATACAATATTTTGATTAAAATATGGTCTAACAAACACAAGCTCAACATAAAAAATTAATTTAACAAGGCTATGTAGTATTTTCCCTTATAAAAAAACAAATTTATAAAAAATTTATAGTACTAGTTTTTCCTGTCTTCTTCCTCAATATTATACATGATCCTCAACTCTCTCATACACACGATTAGGAATTTGTACGGTTCACTTCGATTATTTAGTAAGCTATTTTTGTAACTGAATCATAATTATCTAAGTGACAGAACTAAACCGAACTAAACCGGTGAATGCATAAGAATCGAACATAAGTAGTGGTTTTAGTTCGGTTTGCTTGTAACCTATTCAGTTATTTATGTATTGATATATATTAAAATATTTCCGTTGTTATAATCAGTTAGAATCAATTACTCAGCTACGAAGTCACTGTAAGAGGGTGGGGTCAAGTGACCCATTTTTAGTATGTAAAAATTTTGTTTTTTGAACTTTTTATGATTTTTGACCCTACTAATTTTTTAATTATGACTCCACTACATCTTAAGTTTTTAATCCTTTATTCATGTTTTAGCCTTCATATTTTTTTATTTTTAAACTCTTATAAATGATTATTTCCGCTAATGAGGAATCAAAGGGAAAAGTATTGATAATGGTTGATTTATATGAGTATTAATAAGAGAGATAATAAATACACCATAATTTACGTGAAAAATCTTTAAAAGAAAGAAAAATCACAGGAATAACTATAATATTCTCTTATATTTCATGTAGGTATGTGTCTCCTACGTAGTTACATATGCCTCTTGCCAAGAGTTTTTCCTTGATGTTCAAAGACTTTTAACAGTGTAGTGAGAGAGAATATAGAAAAGACAATGCACTTTGTAAATATTTGCTTGGATTGTCTCCCTGGTTCCACTGAAAATCCTTCCTCCCTTATCATTTATTACTTGAGCCTTTATATAGGAATTGTTCAAAAAGGTGGCAATAATAATAATAATAAAATGGAGATGAATGATTATCCTCCCTCTATGGTCTCGAAGGCACTCATTATGCCTAGAGATCACACCCATTCATTTCTGCCAGGTATGGCCCTCTTTCCCTACCTTACTTATCATTTCCATCTATCTCATTCAGCAGCCAATCAGTCATAGTCGCTCGGTGATTTCTTGTGGTTCAAGTTAGTCATTCGTAGCCACTTGGTGGCCTACCATCATGTTTTGTCTGAGTCATTCAACTACCTAATCAATCATTCTCACTTGACTGCCATTTTAGATCCCTTTCATCAATTCCCGTTATTCTTCTAACTTCTCTTCTCATTTTTGCACAGTTCAGTAGGCGCCCTGCCCGTTCAGGATAGTTCTTCGAGTCTCAGATTGATTTTACCGTTCCAGAGGTGTGGGTCCTTCGGCAGTCTTTTACTGTTGGTCAGTCAACTTTTCCCGTTCTGATGCTCTTTCTCATTCTCGGGATGCGTCTGGTTGTTCTTCATTTGTTTACGGGTGTCTCGCGACATCACTCTTTTCTCCCGTTTTTGCTTTTCTGCCACTTTCCGCGAGCCTTTTGGTTGACCCTCATTGTCCAAATGTTTTTTATATAAAAAACCCTAAAATCCCTAATTTCCCTAATTTCTCCTAAACACCATAATTTTTTGCTAAATTATACCCTTAGATAACTAAATTTATAAAAATATATCTCTGGACCAATTTTCGCTAATCTATACCCATAGCACATACTCCACTCAAAATAATTTTTTGAAGCATCCTACCCACACCACACACTCTCTCTTCACCTCTCTCGTGGCCTGAACGTAACTCCCTTCTCTCTTTCCCTCAAACCTCTAAATTTCCTCCATGGAAGCCATACTCCTCAGCCTCCCCTCCTCCAAACTCCACCCGCTTCTGCCATTTCGCGCACCAACAAAGAAGAGAAAGTAAAAATGGTATAACAACAACTCAAATACATAGCTTTAGATATGGTTTCTTCAAATACTCATTTACGCCCGCTAATTCGGGTCTCGAATACCCATTTTTAACTAGTTCAAGTATTGTTCGGGTCTCGAATAGTGATTTTCACCTGGTTCAGATCTTCTTCGTTTGGGTCTCGAACATAGATGGATATGGTTAGATCCATGATAAGTTACCTCTCCCTCCCAGATTCATTCTGGAGATATGCCTTACTAACACGACATATATTCTGAATCAAGTTCTGTCAAAGGCGGTGTCTAGTACACCATATGAAAGATGGTATGGGTGAAAGTCGTCCGTTCACAATTTTACAATATGGGGTTACCTAGCACATGTTTTAAGACCGAAGATAGGCAAGTTGGCCAGTCGTTCAAAATTATGCATGTTTGTAGGATATCATATGGGAACTAATAGGTGTATCTTCTATAGTACGACTGACAAGAAAACATTCGTTAGCAAGAATGCTCATTTTCTTGAAGAAGATTATATTAAAAGTGTACAACTGAAAAGCATAGTTGGGCTAGAGGGATTACTGAGTGGGAGAACACTGACTTCCCAATCAGAATTTATTTCAGATTCAATAATGGAAGAACCACGACAGGAGCTAGAGACTATGGAGCCTCGATGTAGTGGAAGAGTTGTGAGACAACATGAAGGGTACATGTCCTATGGAGAAGCTTTGATAGTATTCTCAGACAAGGACCTAGATGAACCAATCTCTTACTCGAAGACCATGGCTGGTCTTGAAGCAAACTTATAGCAGGAATCCATGAACGTTGAGTTATATTCAATGTACTCGAACGGAGTCTGGAAACTTGTATATTCTCCTGAAACCTGTAGGATGCAAATTGATCTATAAGAAGAAAAAAGGTCTGAATGGGAATGTAGAGACATTCAAATCTAGGCTACTAGCCAAGAGCCACACCCAAAAGGAAGGTATAGACTACGAGGATACCTTCTCACCGATAGTCATGCTTAAATCCATATAATTCTTTTTGTCCATTGCAACTGTCCTGGATTATGAAATTTGACAAATGGACGTCAAGAATGCCTTTCTGAATGAGCGCATTTATATGGCTCAACCAGATGGGTTCATAGAGAAAGGCCAAGAGGGAAAAGTTTACGACTACATAACTCTATTAATGGACTGAAGCACGCATCACAGTCGTGGAATATTTGACTCGACGAAATTGTTAAGAATTATGGTTTTGAACAATTGGTGGACGAACCCTGTTTGTGTAAGTTGATACACGAGGGAAGGTGGTTTTCTAGTCTTGTATGTATATGATATTGTTTTCACTGAGAATGATTTGAGAAAATTGTATGATGTAAAGTTTTGGCTTGCAAAGAGATTTGATATGAAGGAAATTAGAGAAGTTGCATTTGTCTTAGGTATTCAAATCTTTCGAGATCAGAAGAACATACATTTGACACTTTCTCAAAACATCTTATATTGATAAGGTGTTGGATCGCTTCAGTATGCAAAACTCCAAGAAGAGATTTCTTCTCTTTAGGCATGGAATCGGCCTCTCCAAAGAGCAGTATCCCAAGACTCTTTAAGAAAAGGAAGACATGAGGAGTATATCCTATGCCTCAGCCGTAGGAAGCCCCATGTACGCGATGCTTTGCACTAGACCTAATTTTTGGTATGTCATGGGCGTAGTATGTCGCTTCCAATCTAATCCTAAAATCGAGCTTTGGAATACCGTCAAGCATATCCTTAATCATCTTAGAAGAATGAGGAATTGCATGCTTGTGTATTCAGGTAGTGACTTGAATATGACGGAGCATATGGATTCTGATTTTCAAGCTAATAAGGACTCTAGGAGGTCCACTTCAAGATCGATGTTTATCCTGAATGGTGGAACAATTATATGGAGAAGTATCAAACAATCTTGCATTATTGATTCTACCATGAAAGCTGAATATGTAACAGCTTGTGAAGCTACAAAGGAGACTGTATGGCTTAGAAAGTTCTTGAAAACTCTGGAAGTTTTTCCCGACGCTGACAAGCACATGACACTTTATTGTGATAATAGTGGGGCTGTAGCGAATTCTAAAAAACCTAGAATCCATAAGAGATTCAAACACATAGAACATAAGTATCACCTAATTAGAAAGATTTTTCAGCGTGGAGACGTTGTGGTAATGCATATTTCGACGGTCAACAACTTGGCAAATCCATTCATAAAGACTTTAAGCAGTAAAGTTTTTTATGATCATCTAGAGGGCTTGGGGATAAGAGATTGTACACGCCTACTTTAGTCTAAGTGGGAGATTGTTGGAATATATCCATAAAATAGCGTGTAATAACTATTTATTTGTATTTAGTTATTTCTCAAACATTTGTATCGCTAAATTTTTTATAAATAAATTGAAAGTTTTAATTTAAATTAAAACGTGTTTATAAATTACTCAAGTCCTAAAATTATTGTCATAGAAAGAAGAGTGAAGACAGAAACGTCTCCAGACGAACTCTTATGAAATAGTTCAAAATGATATTCGCAGTCTTAGGATCGACTAGACAATCGAATCTGATTACGACTATTAGGTTGAACCATTGGATGTCAGTCTTGAGGCATAAGAGTGGTGACTCAAATTGTTAACCTAGACATGTTATGAACATGTTGAATAGACCGATAACAAATTAGTTTATAGCCCAAAACCATTTACCTAGCTCTAAATCTAATAGTTACACCTTAAGGATATTTTCATAATTATCTTAATCCTAAGGTGAATACGTAACTTGACTTGGTTAGTTGTAATCTTTGATATGTCAAATGAGTGAGTTCGGATTGGCGGGTAATTCCTCATCTGTTGGGATTGTAATTTAATTAAGTATGAGTTGCATGATTCACATATATGAAACTTCATGGTTGGATTGCGAAAGCAACAATATCACTTTATGTTTTATTGATGGGTGTGTGCATAAATTAACTTGGCCAAATATCTGATGAAATGAGTCATTGAATACGACTTGTGAATTGTACAAGACAATTCACTATAATATTTTTCTTATTGACAGTCAATAATGGAGTTAATGAAATAATAACAAAATAGGTAAAATGATAATTAATATTTCACTCTTATTACTGATATTCATGATGGGTATTATGTTAGAATATTCTGTGGACTGTGAAAATAAATAGAGTTTATTTACACGAACAGAAAATGTAGCGCGCATGAATCAAGGGTTGATTTGGCATCAAACATATAGTGGAGTCGTATGATGTCAGGATTAAATAGGTCGAGAATTTATAGAGATAAATTTATTGGGTATTTGAATTCTAAGTTTTGTTCATGTGGGTCCATTCAGTCTTAGAAATAGTTCAGAGAACATGAATAGAAAAACAAACTAAGTTAGACCAAGATGTGTTTTGGTGCCAAGACATATTTTCTACACTTATATGCGATAAGTGATGTCACTTAAGTTAGTTAAGTGTAATCGTTCTATTGAGTTAATTATTTATTATTTTCTAATTATTAGATAATAAGTTAAATAAAATTAATTAATTAATTAATTGATATTGATAAATTATATTTATCAATTAGATTGATGAATTTTGATATAACTAAAACTCTAGGAGATCATGTAATTTTCTGCAATAATAGATAATTAAAGGAATTTTCAGAAATTTTATAATATATGGGTATATTTGTAAATACTGAAAATTACATTTTGATAAATATCTAATAGCAATTTGATTGCAAAGAGATAAGGAGTATTAGATACAGTTGTTGTTATCAACATAAAGAGAGAGAAAATATTTTCTCCTTTGACTATTGTTGCCTCCAAAATTAATCTGAAAAATGAAGATTTGATTTTTCTTCTTCAATCATTTTGAGAGCCCACACTCAAATTTCTACGTAAAATTCTTATGAAATATATTTATGAAATTAACAGGTGGTTGTTGGTGGACTAATTCAGAAATCGTTTATGGAAGATCAAGTTTGTGATTTTGATCTTAAAGCTTGAAGAACACGAAGAACGCTCTAAAGAGTTCCACCAGTTTAGAAAATTTCTATTACAGAGTAAAGGTGAAAAATCATTTTCCCTTAATCTATTCATTTTAATATCATATATGCATGATCAAACTAAAATTAGTTTTAAATTATTTAATATGATTAAATAAGTTAAATCGAAATTTTTTTGATCTTCCGCCCACAAATTGTTTGTGGTTCAAATATAATTTTCTTTAATTTTAATACTGATAGATCCTAGGAATTGATATGAGAGCGTAGATTTAAGATTATGTATAGATAATTGAAGAGAACATATCATGAATTTTATGGATATTAGCATATGTTTTTATGGTAGATTCAAAATTGTTTCGAATATGTTTTGTGATTGGATCCCGGACTATTTGCTTTAGGCGTTTTTAATTTAGAATTGATGTAGACCGATTTTGAAGCATTAGAATTTATGTAATTTAATTATTGCAATTGTTGTAAATTTTAAATTCGTTGTAAATTCATGATCACCTCAAAATCATCATCGAAAATCGCTCGAAACCGCCACCGAGAAGTCGCCGGACAGTCATCGAGAAGACGCCAGAATGCTAATGTTCACGCCGTTGTTCATCAGTGGTACTGTTCATGTAAGCACTGTTCACCGCGCGCTATTCACCGTTCCCCGTCACTGCTGTCATGTGTTTTCCCTTGTTTAGTAGAGTCCTAATCGTATTTGGAAACCTACAAGTTTTGGAAACCTATGGTTTTAGGAAACCTATGATTTTTGAAATTCAAATTTTGAAGTATGATTTCAAAATCAATTGTAGTCTCGTATTTAATTTTAATTTAATTTGATAAATTTTTCAACACTTGTATAATTGTAATTTTTTTAAAATTATTTTGGAAATAAATCAATTTACTAATTACTTGGTAATTTGTTTATCAAAGTAAAAATATGTTGGAAAATTAAATTTCTAAATTGAAATTTATTTTAAAAAATGGGAATAATATTTTGTAAACTGTTACAAAGGGGTGGGACAACATGAAGATGAAGTAGCAAATTTCAGACGCTATAATTAGAAATGAGTCAATAAAGAGGTTAAATTTAAATGTATAATTTAATTTAATCGCGCATCATCATATAACATGCCATATAGATTAGAGATATGCCAATATCAAATTGTCATGTACCGTGTACATGCATCATTCTAGATTAATTGATAATAGTTATTATTTAATTATAATGTGAAATTTATAATGGTTATGATTTTAAATTGGGATTTAAAATTAATAAATGATTTCTAAATCTCATCATATTTTTCATATTAATAAAAGTTATGTTTTTTGAAAACAACCAAAAATCTAGTTTTTTTAAAACTAAGTGGGAGGGTCGTTTACGTTGAAACGTTCCCAAAGTCCTCAACGCAAACTTGATCGTGCCACGAGGAAGGGTTAGAGCCGCCCATAACACTCTTCACTTGAATGTAAGAAACTTTGAAATCGTGTCGCTTTGATCCATCGAGTTACATCAGAAGCTAAGACTTCTAAAGGGAATGGTGGGCAGGGCCGTCCTATAGACGGACTGTTAGTCCATAGTAATTGTTAAGAGTCGATGCATTGGTTGAACACTTAGATTGAAGCACATTGGAACCCCCCATAGGGGGCTAGTCAATGGGCCAAGGTGAAAAAAACCATTGGAGTTTGGTTAAGCTAGATGTGGAGACATTTGAGCATTCACCAAATGAGAGGAGTCTCGATGCGTGAGGAGATAGTTTGGACTTCATCCCTTGATAAGACAAGCTATCATTTTTTATCGTAACATCATGGAAGAAATATTTTTAATGGATTTTAAAATATTTAGTAGTTGCATCATGCATCATACTTTCCTAAATAATTGAATATTTATTTACACCGCTTTATTTATTCTTTTCAGTAATCATATCGTTATCTTCTCTCTCAACTATTCTTAACGCGAACAAGTTCAACGGTGAAAATTATGTGGATTGGAAATGAAATTTTGATATCGTGCTAACGGTAGAAAAGTACAAGTTTGTGCTCACTACCCCTGTACTCTTGAGCCTATTGCTAAATCGACTCAAGAAGAAAATGATGCTTACGCTTCTTGGCTGCATTGTGATGAGATCGCCAGATGTTACATCTTGGCATCTATGAACAATGTGTTGCAACAGAAGCATCATAACTTTGAGATCGTCTTTGATATGATGTTAAACATCACCGAAATGTTCATGGATTAGGGTTGTCAAGCCAGACAGACAGTTGTGCGTAACTACATGAACTGCAAGATGGAACCTGGAACTCCTATCAGAGAATATATGATGTTAATCATAATTTATCTGAACGAGATGGAGATCATGGGTGCTCAGGTCGATGGTGAGACTCAAGTGGATATGATCCTAGAGACTTTGGCTAGTACCTTTGAGAACTTCAAGCTTAATTATTCGATGAATAAGTTAAACTTCTCACTTCTTGAGCTCATGAAAGAGCTGCAAGCTGCTAAGACCCTGTTTCTGAAGGGTAAAAGGAAATTAGGAGAGGTTAACTTTTCTAAAAGTAGGCCTTCCAGCTCTAGCACTATGAAGAAACAGAGAAGGAGTCCAAGGAAAGCGAAGAAGTAGTGCCAAAGGCAAAAGCACCACGAGAGTAGACAAGTCGAAAGACAAGTGATATCACTGTGGTGCTGCTGATAATTGGAAACACAACTGCCTAGAGTATCTCAAAGGGTTGAGATCTAAATGTATAATAATGGTTACTGAGGCCTGATATGTAGTTGGCTCTACTTTTTCTTGGATTGTAGACTTTGCAGCTACTAACCACATCTGTTGCTGCCTGTAGAGGTTCAGGAAAATCAGAAGGCTTGACAAATGTGAGTTCAGCTTCCGCTGGGGGAATGAAACACTAGTATCGGCTGCATTAGTGATGATTATTTTAAATTATGTTTTGAGAAACATATTATTATTTTGCGTGATGATTTTTATGTCCAGAGTTTTGGGAAGAATTTGGTTTCTATTGACGCATTGATTGAGCAAGGATTTGATCTAAAATTCATGGATAAAGATGTTGGTATTTTTAGAAATGAATGCTTAATTACTATTGCACGAATGATTACTAAATTGTATCACGTAAAACCTGTATCACCCATGATTTGTGATACTGAAGTGAATATCGATTGACATATGGATAGTAAAAGATTGAACTATGACTCAATCGATCTAACCTGTATATGAAACTTACGTCTCAAACATATTAGCCTAGATATGATTAAAAGGCTTGTGAAGGATGATCCTTTGTAATCCTTAAGTGTGGGTTCGCTACCCACATGTGAATCTTTTATAGAAGGAAAAATGACCAAGATACCTTTTTCAACAAAAGGTGAAAGAGCCACTCAACGCCTTGAACTCATACATAGTGATGTATGTGGGCCATTGAATATCCAAACAAGAGGGGGTCATGAATACTTCGTAACCTTTACTGAGGACTACTCATGTTTTGGTCATGTTTATCTTATGTATCAAAAGCCTGAAACCTTTCAAAATTTCAAAGAATACAAGGTCTTCATTGAAAAGCAATTAGAAAAATAAATCAAAACACTACGATCTGGTCGTGGTGGAAAGTACTTGCGAGGAGACTTCGTAGACTTTCTTAAGGAATAATGTATTATTTCTCAACTTACAGCACCTGATACGTCACAGCAAAATGGTGTGTCAGAGAGAATGAATCGAACTTTGATGGATATGCTTAGATCCATAATAAGTTACTCATCCTTCCCACATTCATTTTGGAGATATGCCTTACTAACAACAACATATATTCTGAACCAAGTTCCGTTAAAGATGGTGCCTGGTACACCATATGAAAGATGGTATAGGTGAAAGTTATTCGTTCACCATTTTAGAATATGGGGTTGCCGAGCACATGTTCTAAGACCGAAGCCAAGCAAGTTGGTTAGTCATTTAGAATTGTGCATGTTTGTAGGATATCCTATGGGAACGAAAGGGTATATCTCCTGCAGTATGATTGACAAGAAAACATTTGTTAGCACAAATGCTCATTTTCTCGAAGAAGATTATATTAAAAGTGTACAGCTAAGAAGCACAGTTGTGCTAGAGGAATTATTGAATGGGAGAACACCAACTCTTAAATTAGAAATTATTTTTTATTCAATAATGGAAAAACTACGACATGAGCCAGAGATTATGGAGCCTCGGCGTAGTGGGAGAATTGTGAGACAACCTGAAAGGTACATGTCCTGTGGAGAAGCTTTGACAGCTGTCTCAGACAAGGACTTAGATGAACCAATCTCTTACTTGGAGGACGTGGATGGTCGTCCCGAAGCAAACTTATGTCAAGAAGCCATGAACGTTGAGAGACATTCGATGTACTCGAACGGAGTCTGAAAACTTGTAGATCCTCTTGAAGTGATAAAACCTGTAGGATGCAAATGGATCTATAGGAAGAAAAGAGGTCCGGATAGGAATTTAAAGACATTTAAAGCTAGGCTAGTAGCCAAGGGCCACACCTAAAAGGAAGATATAGACTATGAGGATACCTTCTCACCGGTAGCCATATTTAAATCCATCTGAATCCTTTTGTCCATTGCTCTTGCCCTTGATTATGAAATATGACAAATGAACGTCAAGACTGCCTTTCGGACTGACAATCTTGAAGAGTGCATTTATATGGCTCAACTAAATGAGTTCATGAAAAAAGGCCAAGAGGGCAAAGTTTGCGAACTGCAGAAGTCCATTTATGGACTTAAGCAAGCGTCATGGTCATGGAATATTAGATTCGACGTAATTGTTAAGAACTATGGTTTTGAACAGTTGGTGGATGAACCCTATGTGTATAATTTGATATATGAAGGGAAGGTGGGTTTTCTTTTCTTGTACATAGATGTTATTCTACTCATTGGGAAATATGTAGGAAAATTGTCTGATGTCAAGTTTTTGCTTGCAAAGCAATTTAACATGAAAGATCTTGGAGAAGTTGTATTTGTCTTAGGTATTCAGATCTTTTGAGATCAGAAGAACAGATAATTGACACTTTCTCAAGCATCTTATATTGATAAGGTGTTGGATCGCTTCAGTATGCAAAGCACTAGAAAGGATTTCTTCATTTAGGAATGAAGTCAGCCTCTCCAAGGAGCAATATCCAAAGACTCCTCAAGAAGAGGAAGTCATGATGAGGATACCCTAAGCCTCAGCCGTAGAAAGCCTTATGTACGCGATGCTTTGCACTAGACCTGATATTTGCTATGTCATGGGCGTAGTAAGTCATTTTCAATCTAATCCTGGAATCAAGCATTGGAATGCCGCCAAGCATATTCTTAAGTATCTTAGAAAAATAAGTAATTACATGATTGTGTATTCAGGTAGTGACTTGAATATGATAAGGTAGACAAATGCTGATTTTCAAGGTTATAAGGACTCCATGAGGTCCACTTTAGGGTCGATGTTTATCCTAAATGGTGGAGCAGTTGTATGGAGAAATTTCAACAATCTTGCATTGTTAATTCTACCATGGAAGCTGAATATGTCACAGCTTGTGAAGTTGCAAAGGAGATTGTATGGCTTAGGAAGTTCTTGAAGACTCTGGAAATTGTTCCAGACGTTCACAAGCACATGACACTTTATTGTGATAACAGTGGGGTTGTAGTGAATTCTAAGGAACCTAGAAACCATAAGAGATCCAAACACATATAACGTAAGTATCACTTAATAAGAGAGATTGTTCAGTGTGGAGACGTTGTGGTTATACATATTTTGACAGCCAACAACCTGGTAGATCCATTCACGAATACTTTAAGCAGTAAAGTTTTTTATGGTCATCTGGAAGGCTTGGGGATAAGAGATTGTACACGTCTACTTTAGTCCAGGTGGGAGATTTGTTGGAATATGTCCATAAAGTAGCGTGTAAGAACTATTTATTTATATTTAATTATTTCTTAGACATTTGAATTACTGAATTTTTTAAGAATAAATTGAAAGTTTGTTTTAAATTAAAGCGTGTCTATAAATTACTCAAGTCCTGAAACTATTATCAACAAAAGAAGAGTGAAGACAGAAGCGTCTCCAAATAAACTCTTTTGAAATAGTTCAGAATGATATTCGCAGTCTTAGGATCGATTGGGTAATCGAATCTGATTAAGACTGTTAGGTTGAACTATTGGATGTCAGTCTTGGGAAATAAGAGTGGAGACTCAAATGATTAACCTAGACATGTTATGAACATGTTGAATAGACATGTAACAAATTAGTTTAGAGCCCAAAATCGTTTACCTAGCTCTAAATCTAATTGTTACACCTTAAGGGTATTTTCATAATCACCTTAATCCTTAGATGAATACGTAACTTGACTTGGTTAGTTGAAATTATTGATTTGTCAAATGAGTGAGTTCAAATTGACGAGCAATACATCAGCTTTTGAGATTGTAATTTAATTAAATAGGAGTTCCATGATTCACAGATATGAAAATTTGTGGTTGGATTGCGAAAGTAACAATATCACATTTTGATTTATTGATGGGTGTGTGAATAAATTAACTTGATCAAGTATTCAATGAAATGAGTCATTAAATAAGACTTGTGAATTGTATGAGACAATTCACTATAATGTCTTTCTTATTCACAGTCAATAAAAGAGTTAAAGAAATAATAACAAGATGAGAAATTGATAATTTAAATTCCACTCTTATGTCTTTCTTACTGATATTCACGATGAATATTATGTTAGATAATTATGTGGACCGTGAAAATAAATAGATTTTACTTACACCAACATAAAATGTAGTGTGCATGAATCAAGAGATTGATTCGGTATCGAACTTATAGTGGAGTTATACGATGTCAAGATTAAATATATTAAGAATTTATGGAGATAAATTCGCCATTTATTTGAATCATAAGCTTTGTTTATGTGAGTCCATTCGATCTCAGAAATAGCTCACAGAACATGAATAGAAAAACCAAATAAGTTAGACCAAAATGTGTTTTGATGCCAATGCATATTTCCTACACCTATATGTGATAGGTGATGTCACTTAAGTTAGTTAAGTGTATTGTTGTATTGAATTAATTATTTATTATATTCTAATTATTAGATAATTTTTTTAATTAATCGATAATGACCAATTATATTTATCAATTGAATTGATGAATTTCGATACAACTAAAATTTTAGGAGATCATATTATTTTCGGTAATAATAGATAATTATGGGAATTTTTGAAAATTTTAATATATGAGTATATTTATAAATATCAAAAATCACCTTTTGATAAATATCTAATAGCAATTTGATTGCAAAGAGATAACGAGTATTAGATACAGTTGTTATCAACACAAAGAGAGAGAAAAAACATTTTCTCCTCTGACTACTGTTGCCTCCGAAATTAATCTAAAGAAGGAAGATTTGATTTTTCTTCTTCAATCGTTTTGAGAGTTCATACTCAAATTCCTATGTGAAATTCTTCTGAGATATATTTCTGAAATTAACGGGTGGTTGTTGGTGGAGTAATTCGGAAATCGTTAATGTAAGATCAAGTTTGTGATTTTGATCTTAAAGCTTGAAGAACACGAATACTGTTCGAGGGAGTTCCACTAGTTCAGAAATTCTCCGATATAGAATAAAGGTGAAAAATCGTTTTCCCTTAATCTATTTAGATTTAATATGATTAAATAAGTTAAATTAATTTTTTTATATCCCACCCATGAACCGTTCATGGTTCAAATCTAATTCTCTTTAGTTTTAAAACTGATCGATCCTAGTAAATCAAGACCAAGAGACTCAAGAGCCCAAGGCCCTATAAAAAAACCCTTAAATATATGAAGTTAAGGCTTGGGTTTGAACCCATGACCTAAAAAAAAAATAGAACGGTCTAGGCAAACCAAGACCAAGAGACCCAAAAGGCCAAGGCCCCAAGGCTTCATCAAAGACTCTTAAATATATTAAGTCAATGCTTGGGTTTGAATCCATGACCACAAGGTTTTACATAAATTTTTTACCACTAAGCTACTAACCAACATATGTCCATTCACAATAAAATAAATATAACATTCCCCACATGAATGGACAACCAAAAAGCAATTTCATCTGAGCACAACAGAATTGATACTACATAGATAGTGGTAATTTTTGGCTTTGAATCATCTTAGTAAAAGACTATTGGGATTACTGGGTTGATAAGTGAACTTGATGTCTTGAACTCATCAACCGTTGATGTAATCCTTAATAATAGAAGTTACACAACTCAATTCTTAACACATTCTATTCTAGCGGTTGTGTTTCTTTTGGCCATGAACAAATCTTGATTTAATGAGTGCTATAGAGATTCTGCCTTATTAAATATCATAGAAGCGGCCTCACTTCTCACTCACATAGGTGACCACTTATCAAGAGTATCCTCATACTCCTACTCGTTACAAGATATAAGTGTCATTAAAAGCTATGCTTAACCTTTATATTCTCTACATGCAGCACCTACTACGTCTTATGAATGGGTTGGAGATAATTTCTCCTTAGGTGCTCTTGGCGAGTTGATCACAACTAGTTTTCCTATTGAACCTAGTTCATGGGATCTCTAATTGCTAGGTTAGGTTTCCATTGAGCTAAATCGTTGATAAAGGTTCTAGCCTCATTACCCTCGACATTTTCTTTACTTTCTTTAGACAATCCTTTGGTGAGCGGACCGGCCAGATTTTCTTTAGTTCTCATAAAGTCAATAGAAATAACCCTTAGATAGAAAATGTTTAACGGTATTACGTCTTTGACATATATGTCGTGACTTACCATTATATTCCTTTTGTGTGCCTTAGCTAGTGCAGCTTGGCAAACACAATGTATACATATGGCTGTCACTGATTTTGGCCATATCCTCTAGAAAATTTCTTATCCATTCAGCTTCTTCTCCTGCTTTATCTAAAGTAATGAACTCTAACTCCATAGTCTATCGAGCTATGCAAGTTTGTTTCGAGGATTTCCAAGACACTGTACCTCCACCAAGTGTAAAAACATATCCACTTATGGACTTTGATTCCTCAGAATCTGATATCCAATTTGCATCGATGTAACCTTCAATTATAAGCATGATACTATGTATAATACCCATAGTTTAAAGTGTACATCAAGTACCTCAAGACTTTGAGCAAAGCATTCCAGTGATCAATTCATGGGTTGCATGTATCAATTCATGGGTTACATGTATACTCACTTAACCGATTGACACAATAAGCAATGTATGGTCTCGTACAATTGGTTATATACATGAGACAACCAATTATTCGTGAGTACTCTAATTGCCAGACACTCTCTCAAACATTCTTCTTCAATGTAGATTTGGCATCATATTGGTGTTGGAGCAAATTTACATTCATATTGACCAAATCTCTTTAGCATATTTTCTATGTGATGAGATTGTGATAATATGAGCTTGTTCTAAGTTCTCGAGACCTTGATGCCAAGTATAACATCAGCTATGCCCAAATCTTTCATATAAAAAATTTTGGTCAACATTTTCTTTGTCGACTCGATTATCGAAGAGTTAGGTCCCATTATTAGCATGTCACAGGGAATTATCTAATACTTCTTATCCAAGGATTCCCATAATTCCTTCGCACACTTGATTTGACTATAGACATTATACATGGAATTATCCAATCCGTTGAGGATATGGTTTTGGCAAAGAAAATCTGCATGTTTCCATGCATCAACAACGACGATCACAGTTCTATCTTTCTCTCATTCCTTTAAAACAATGTATGGTCTCGTACAATTGGTTATATACATGAGACAACCAAGTATTTTCTGTTGCCATCTTTTGACGTTATTGCCATCAAACTTTTCTGGTTTTTCTTGATGGCTTACAGGAGGAGGACGCATAGCAGAAAACCCTTAAATTTATTAAGTCAAGGCTTGGGTTTGAACTCATGACCTTTAGGGTTTACACAAAACCTTTATCACTAAGCTATTAACCAACATATGTCCATTCAAAATAAAATAAATATAATATGAATTGCTCGTGGTGATGGGATCAAATTTTTTTACTTGTATATAGTTGTTAGGTAACATGGGTGTTCCAACAAACGACTTGTAATTTTTTTTCATTTGTTCGATGCTTTAAGGAATCTCAAACTCAGCAATTAGCACCAACTTAATAGAATAGAGAAATCATGGTCCAAATCAAGAATAGGTGTCCGACCAGTTTGGATAACAATGGGTATCCAGTACCTGACCGAATTTTGCTCACCCCACTAACTACACGATGGGTACACATGTATCGTGTAGTCATCCTGTAGATTCATGTAGACTACATGATAGGTACACAAGCATCATGTACTCTACGAGTAGACTAGACGATGGGTACACAGACATCGTGTAATCATCGTGTAGACTCGTGTAGCCATCATGTTGACTACACGATGGGTACACAGGCATCGTTTAGTCATATTGTAGACTACAAGATAGGTACATGGACGTCGTGCACCCTCTCTCTCGACGTTCTCACTACACGATGCCCGTGTACTCATCTATAAGTTCTAATATTTTTTCATTTGATGATTAATTATTTCATCTTGTTATAAAAATGAATATTAATATTTATTAAACATAATTAAATATTCAAAATCTAAACAAGTCTACGAATATTCATACATATAGAACTATAAATTATAGACTACATGATGTTTATATAACCATCTTGTAGACTAAACGATGGGTACACGGATGTCGTGTACGCTCTCTCCCGACATTCTCACTTTCTCAACGTTCTTTCTTTCTCTCTACGTTCTCTCTCAAAATTAACAAAACTCACCAAAATCAACAAAACTCATTTAAATTAACAAATGTTAACAAAACTCACAAAAATTAATAAAATCCATTAAAATTAACAAAACTTATTCTCTCTATATAATTTCTCTCTACGTTATGTCTTCATCTACCATTTTTTGTTGTGTTTAGTTATTGTTTTATGTGAATTTTATTATTTTTTAATAAAATACACGAAGATTCAACCCTTAGATTTTTTGTTATAGATTATGTTGAAGGATATTTTTAGATAAATGGGTTTTTGGGGAAAATGAGTTTCTAGGAGAAAGAGATAAAGATGGAAGATGAAGAGAGAATTTGTGCTAGCGTGAAACAAGGGCAATGGGAAAAAAAGGAAAAAAATGAAGGAAATGTGGGCCGGGGTATAGATTAGCTAGGCCAGGGATATATTTTGGTAACATCACCCTCCTCCCCGAGTCCGTCTCCCTCCGGCAGTGATGATGTCCAGGTTTCTCGAGCAGCAGAGAGTGACGGCGATGAGGTTGAGGTCCCCTGAGCAAACGAGTGATGAAAACTTGGATGAGGTTTCTATCTCTCGCTCGTTCTCTGTTACTATCTCTCTCTCTCTGTTATGGTCTCTCTCTATTACGATCTCTCTCTCTCTCTCAATTTCTTTTTTGTGATTGTTTCCGTTATCAACTTTTGCAAATTTACGGCTTCTGCAAATTTTATTACTTATTTGGTTGTTCATATGAGGGGTTTAGTTGGTTATGAATTTGCAAATTTTCTACAAATTTTGTGATGTTGTTTACTTATTTGGTTGGTTGATGCATATTTCGTTCTCAATGAAATTCGTCTTGTTCTACTAATCATATAAGGGGCGGATTTTGTGATGTTGATTACTTTTTTTTGTTCTGAAAAAAATTCATCTTGTTCTACCGTCGAAAACCGCTTCTTTAAGTGTGAGAGACTTATTGTTATCTATAACATTTAGAAAATCTCTCTCATAGGCTTTTTAAAACTTTAAAACTTTGTATCTGCAGAATTCTTATATATATCATTAAGCTCTAGTGTTTACATAAAATTGTAAACTTAATTGAAAGACCGTTTGAAAAGCTATTAGATATTTTGCTGGGACATGTTGATTATCCATGGGATCATGGTTTATTTGTTAAATAAACTGTACAATGAAATTGCTTTAGGTGACTTTTATGGCAGCCTGTAGTCAAGGATAACCGACCGGCTCTGACTCTAGCCTACGTTTCTTGAACTTCTGCATGTCCCATTAAGTAGCTGTCAAAAGTTGGAAGGAACTTGGACACCTAAATGCTAATGAAGGAGATTTGTAGAATGAGGACGGACACCTGTGAGTAAAACATTTACTCTTCTTCTTGGTTGGTTAATGCAAATTTCATCATTCACTTGTTTAATGACTTTGATATCTCTTTGATTCTTTATGTTTCTTGCTGATTCGCGATGCTGTGCTCAAACACGTTATGACATTTTATTCCAAATATTATGAGAATTATAGGTTGCATATTATTATATTACCGATTTATGTTCTTTATATAGTTAATCTGGGTGCCTAGAATGGTGTTGGTACTCACATTAATTGTATGTGAGCTAATACATCTTGATTTTGTATTTAAATCTCTAAATTAGACTTTGTTTATAAGAGATTTTGACTGTTGTAATTGTTATTCTCATAGCTTCAAGTCAATGAGAATTATAGTGGAACTGATCATGATTTTGCGTCTAAGTCACTAAATTAGAATTTGTTTGCAATAGAATGTTGAATGTTGTAATTCTTATTGCACGTGTCTTGCATGTGCCATATCACCTAATGTGTGCAATGTGTATGTGTCTATATATAAATATACCGTAAACCAGATTGAGTCAGTGACCCTACTGAACCCGAATCCTAGCTCCGCCCTTGTAATTATTATTCCAGTGAAAAGATAATTGAACCAATGTGTTCGGTTAGCCCCACCCGCTTCACCGCGGTCGGATAAACAGTAGTCCTGAGCCCTAGTCTCTATCTCTCTCTCCTGTGCACATCTGACATTTTCATCTCTCTCACACTGACATAGAGTCACTCTCAGCTGCCGCGCTTCCTTGCAGCACCCACCACACTCACACATCCTTGCAACAGACATCGTAGCTGTAGTCCGAATCCACCATTGTCACTCGCCCGTCTTCTCCCCCATATCTGAAAATGGTTTTTTCCTCGTTCTGAAGGATTAGGATCTCCGAGTACTTAAGTTATCGGGGAGTTTTTTTTTACTTTTTCCATATCCATGTTTTGTTGTTGATCTATTCTCATAAATTTATTTTACCTCACAATTCTAGTATTGCATTACGTTAGTGAAACTAAGACAGTCTTGAACGCACGATAAGGTTATGATTTCATGTATGTTGATGCAAAAAATATGTCAACAACGACTACCGAGAGGACCGCTAGGCGTCACTTGGTGATTCTTCCAGGGGTCGGCAAAAATCAAGAATGATCTTGAAAGCAGTAGGCCCACCGAGGGTGCCCCGCCTAATACACTCTGACGATCAAGTCAATAGAGTGTTTAAAATAATATTAGCAATATGGAGAATTGTTTACCGTTTAATGGAGATCATCATATATTTATAATAATTTTCTGTATCAATTAAACGTCCAGGTTCAATGTATATTCTTTCTCATTCTGATAAGGAATAGAGATATTCGGAGAGAATATTCTCTATATCATTTTATCTTCTTTAACAACCATTGAGATTGCCTGATAGACTTGATGTGTTCCTATCATTTTCTTGTATGACTTATTATTAAATCTTATCGTGACAGGAAAATGATATCAGCTATCTCAAGTAACCACGATCCTAGGTATGAGATTACCTCATCATCTGTGTGACATTGGTAGTGTAAGTATAGGTGGGGTCGTGTCCATCGATCTGGTCGTGGATGGTACCTCACTCATCATGGTAACTTTGGTCATGAAGGAGTCCTCAGTTTGGACTTAATATGAGCTCTACCCAATAAATGAGAGTTTTGGGCCTTGTTTGAAAATATAATTGAGTGGGCTTTAGCCTGGGTGTTTTTTCTCCCCTACAGTTTACCCCCGCTTCTTGAGTCTGGAGCATAGCGATAGAGTCAGAAAGTATGTTGTGGAGGGAGCCATGAGCTTTTACCCAAGACTTTGTCTTTGCACTTAGTCGAGTGTTAAGCATATGTTGGCATTGAGATCGTCAAACAGTAGAGTTTGTGTCCAAATATCTAAGTATTTGTTGTTGGTTCATGATGGTGTCTTAGAGCATCATGTGATTGAGACGAGCTTTCTTCATATTTGTTAATTGATTCTTGGTAAAAATGTCATCATCTTGATTAATGTTGGATTTCTTCATGTAATGATTTGCGTGATCGTGTTGGAACCTGAAGCCATGTGGTTCATGTTTATTTTATGTTGGACTTCTTCATCTGACAGTCAGGCGACTCGAGTTAGATCGATAGTCATAACAACAAAGCGTATGGTGAGGACTGGTGTTAAGATTGAATTCCTTTGATCTGGACTGGCGAGTAAAGCTTCATATTCAGCTTCATTGTTTGATGTTCGAAATGCGAGGCGCATCGCCTTTTCGGTTATGGTCTCCTCTGATGTTTTGTGTATCAATTCGGCTTTGCTTGTGCATGTGTTTGCAAAGCCATCCACGTTGAGCACCCATTCCATGTGTGAGGGTTCTTTCCCCGTGCCTCTATCAATCGTGTCATCTTACATGACATATTATGTACAGCTCAAGTACTCTTTCTCTTGGGGTGGTGTTATCTCTACCACAAAGTCAGTGAGTTTTTAAGCCTTGATTGTGGTCTGAGGTTCATAGCTTATGTCAAACTCTCTGAGCGCTTCCATCAGCTTTCGCATATACTCTTGGAACATTTTGTAGACTAAGCGTTGATAGGTGATTCTTGTGTTCTTCAGTCCAAGCAATGTGACTTTGTAGCAATAAGTCTTCCTCTTAGTCACAAAGGTCTTCTTCTTTGGGTCTGATGGATGCATGCGTATTTGATTGTACCCGGAGAAGGGATTCATGAGACCGGGTATCTCGTGCCCCGTTGTAGCATCCATCAATTGATTAATTTTTGGAATAGGGAAGTTGTCATTTGGGCATGCTTTATTCGGGTCATTGAAGCTTATGCATGCCCCTTTCCGTTCTTCATCTTTTCCTTTACCATGTTGGCCAAACAATCTAGGCAGTGGACCTCTTAGGTCTCGATAATCATGCTTGCTCTCTCGCGAGCGCGTTTGTGTAATCTATGAGCTCTTAGATCTTGCTTAATGTCTCACATGAGTATTTACATAATTTGTCACCTCTCGGATCTTGATAATTATGTCTGCTGTCTCATAGGAGCATTTTCATAATTTGTGAGCTCTTGGACCTTGATAATCATGTTTGATATCTTCGAGAGCATTTGTATAATCTTTGACATCTCGGATATTGATAATTATGATTACTCTCTTGTGGGAGCATTTGCGACATCTCAGATCTTGATAATTAAGATTGCTCTCTCCTCCAATAATTTATATAATCTGTCACATCTCGGATCTTGATGATTAAGCTTGCTCTCTCGTGGGAGTATCTGCGTAATTTATGACTTTTCAGATTTTGATAATTAAGATTGCTCTCTCTTTTGGGAACGGTTGGATTTAAAATTAATTAAAAATAAGTTTGAACCGTGAACGGTTCGTGGGTAAAATATAAAAAAAATCAATTAACTTATTTAATTAAATTAAATAACTTAAAACAAAACAACGTACGATTATGCATATACCACATTAAACGAGAAGATAAGGTTAGAAGCAACTTTTGTACATGTACTTTGTATCGGGGAGTTTCTGAACTGGTGAAATTCCTTCGAGCGTTATTCGTGTTATTCAAACTCCGGGATCTAAATCATGCACTTGAACTCTAAGAACGATTTGTGAATTTTGTCCACCAATAACCACCCGTTAATTTTAAAAATATATCTCACATGAATTTTGTGTAGAAATTTGAGTGTGAGCTTTCAAAACGATTGAAGAAGAAAAGTAAAAAAATTTCTCTTTCAATATAATTTTTGGCGGCAACAGGGAGGGAGAGGAAAACGTGTTTCTCCTTTTACTTTTTTTAATAAGTAATTATATCTTATCTCTGATCCATCTGCAATCAGATTGATATTAGATATTGATAAAATGTAATTTTTGATATTTTCAAATACCCATATAATTTAAATCTCTGAAAATTCACACCATATACTCATAATTGTCGAGAATTGTACTATTTCCTAGAGTTTGAGTTGAATCAAGATTCATCAGTCTAATTGATAAATTATTGATCGTTATCAATTAATTAATTTAATTATTATCCAATAATTGTAAAATAATAAACTAATTAATTTCAATACATATAATAACACTTAATTAATTAATTGACATCACGCATCACATATACGTTTAGAAAATATGTCTTGGCACCAAAACACATTTTGATCCAATTTACTTCGTTTCTCTATTCCTTTTCTCATGAGCTATTTCTGAGACTAAATGGACCCACATGAACGAAGCTAATGATTCAAATACCGGCGTACTTATCTCCATAAATTCTTGACCTATTTAATCCTAACATCGTACGATTCCACTATAGCTTCGATTCTGAATTAACTCTCGATTCATGCACACTACGTTTTCGGTTGGTGTAAGTAAACCCTTTTATTTTCACGGTCCATAGAATATTTTAACATATTATCCATCGTGAATATGAAAAACAAGAGAAGAATATAAAATTATCATTTTACCCCTCTTGTTATTATTTTCTTAACTCATTTATTGACTGTAAATAAAAAAGACATAATAGTGAATTGTCTCGTACAATTCATAAGTCTTAATCAATGATTCAATTCATTGAATACATGACCAAATTAATTTATTCACACACCCATCAACAAAGTATAAGGTGATATTGTTGCTTCCGCAATCGAACCATGAATTTTCATATCTATGAATCACGTAACTCCAACTTAATTGAATTACAATCCCAACGGCCGAGATTTTGCCCGCCAATTTGAACTCACTTATTTGACATATCAAAGATTGTAACTAAGTCAATCTACATATGCACCTTAAGATTAAAGTAATTACAAAAATACAATTAAAGTATAACAATTAGATTTAGAGATTGGTAAACGGTTTTGGGTTCCAAACTAATATGTTATCGGTTTATTCAACATATTCATAACATATCTACGTTAACCATTTGAGTCTCCACTCCCATGCCCCAAGACTGACATCCATCGATTCAACCTAACAGTCGTAATCAGATTCAGTTCATAACATGCCTAGGTTAACCGTTTGAGTCTCCATTCCCATGCCCCGAGACTGACATCCATTGGTTTAACCAAACAGTCGTAATCAGATTTGATTGATCAGTTGATCCTAATACTGCGAATATCATTCTGAACTTTCTCAGAAGAGTTCATTTGGAGACACCTCTGCCTTCAATCTTCGTTCGTTGATGAAAGTTCCAAGACTTAAATAATTTATAAGCACACTTTAATTTAAAATAAAACTTTAAATTTATTCATAAGAATTCAATAAATATTAATGCTTGAGAAATAACTAAATACAAGTAAATAGTTATTACACGTTACTTTATGGACATATTCCAATAATCTCCCACTTGGACCAAAGTAGGCGTGTACAATCTCTTATCTTCAAGCCCTCTAGATGACTATAAAAAACTTTACTGCTCAAAGTCTTCGTGAATGAATCTGCTAGAATGTTGACCGTCAAGATATGTGTAGCACAATGTCTCCACGCTGAACAATTTCTCTAATCAGGTGATATTTACGTTATATGTGTTTGGATCTCTTATGGCTTCTAGGTTCCTTAGAATTCGCTACCGCTCCATTGTTATCACAATAAAGTGTCATGGGCTTGTCAGCGTCTGAAACAACTTCCAGAGTCTTCAAAAACTTTCTAAGCCATACAGCCTGCTTTGCAGCTTCACAAGCTGCCAAATATCCAGCTTTCATGGTAGAATCAGCAATATAAGGTTATTGATACTTCTCCATACAGCTGCTCCACCGTTCAATATAAGATGCTTGAGATAGTGTCGATTGTCTGTTCTTACTATCTCGAAAGATCTGAATACCTAAGAGAAATGCAGCTTCTCCAAGATCATTCATATCAAATTACTTTGCAAGCCAAATCTTGACATCACAAAATTTTCTTACATCATTCCCAATGAGTAGAATATCATCTACATGCAAGACTAGAAAAAATACATTCGCTTCGTGTATCACCTTATACACACATGGCTCATCCACTAACTTTTCAAAATCATAGTTTTTAATAGTTCTTTTGAATCTAATATTCCATGATCATGAAGCTTGCAAGAGTCCATAAATGGACTTATAGTTTGTAAACTTTATCCTCTTGGCCTTTCTCCACGAACTCGTCTGGTTGAGTCATATAAATGCACTCATCATTCAAAAAAGTAGTCTTAACGTCCATTTGCCAAATTCATAATCAATGACAGCGGCAATGGATAAAAGGATTTGGATGGATTGAAGTATGGCCACCGGCGAGAATGTATCCTCGTAGTCTATACCTTCCTTTTGGGTGTAGCACTTGGCTACTAGCTTAGCTTTGAATATCTCTACATTCTCATCTAGACCTATTTTCTTCTTATAGATCCATTTGCATCCTACGAGTTTTACCCCTTCAAGAGGATCTACAAGCTTCCAGACTCCGTTCGAGTACATTGAATGTATCTAAATGTTCATGGCTTCTTACTATAAGTTTTGCTTCAAGACTTGCCATGGCCTCTAAGTAGAAGACAGGTTCATCAAGGTCCTTATTTGAGACAGTTGTCAAAGCTTCTCCATATGACATATACTTCTCAGGTTGTCTCACAATCCTCTCACTACGTTGATTAAAACCATTTAATTAAGGAAAACTATATACTTATTAATTATCTCATAATTATCCTCCCTTTTTTAAAATAAAATAAAAAATAAAAAGATAACATTGATAATTATCTTTCGAATTCAAAATTCAAAAGATAAAAAGATAAAAAAAATAGAATAAATAATTATCTTTGAATTCAAAATTATCTTTTTATCCGTTTAAAGTTTAAAATTTTAAAGATAAAAAAAATAGGATAAAGGGTTATCGTGAAACATCATAGGGTTTCTCAAACTCTAATTGTTATCGCATGAGGTTTCACAAACCCTAGTCACCCTGCATGGCACGGGAGCGGACAGCGGCTGCGACGAGCACCGGAACAATATCGTAGCTGCCAGAACATTAACTCTAGCTCGGATAGTAATTTCAACTTAAACAATAATTTCGGTGTGAACAAAGCTAAGGATTCAAATACTCGGCGAATTTATCTCCATAAATTCCTGACCTATTTAATCGTGACATCGTACGACTTCACTATAGGTTCGATGCCGAATCAACTCTCAATTCATGCACGCTACATTTTTTGTTGGTGTAAATAAACCCTTTTATTTTCATGGTCCATAGAATATTTTAACACATTACCCATCGTCAATATTAGTAACAAGTGCGGAATATAACATTACTATTTTACCCCTCTTGTTATTATTTCATTAACTAATTTATTGCTTGTGAATAAGAAAGACATAATAGTGAATTGTCTCGTACAATTCACAAATCTTAATCAATGACTTAATTCATTGAATAACTGACCAGGTTAATTTATTGAGACACCTATCAATAAAACATAAGGTGATATTATTGCTTTCTCAATCAAACCACGAATTTCTATATCTATGAATCACGTAACTCCAACTTATTTGAATTACAATCCCAACAGTCGATGTATTGCCCGTCAATTTGAGCTCACTCATTTGACATATTAAATATTACAACTAACTAAGTCAAGCTACGTATTCACCATAGGATTAAGGTAATTACAAAAAAAACTCTTAAGTTGTAACAATTAGATTTAGAGTTTGGTAAACAATTTTAGGCTCTAAACCGATTTGTTACTGGTCTATTCAACATGTTCATAACACATCTAGGTTAACCGTTTGAGTCTCCACTCTCATGCCCTAAAACTGGCATCCATTGGTTCAACCTAACAGTCGTAATCAGATTCAATTATCCAGTCGATCCTAAGGCTACGGATATCATTCTAAATTTTCTCAAAAGAGTTCATCTGAAGAAGCATTTGTCTTCACATTTCGTTCGTTGATGAAAGTTTCAGTACTTGAGTAATTTAGAATTACACTTTAACTTAAAATAAAACTTTCAATTTACTCATAAAAATTCAATAATCCTAATGTCTGAGAAATAACTAAATATAAATAAATAGTTATTACACGCTACTCCTGGGGTCAGTCTGCGGGTCACGCCTGGATGTTGGGTCGTGCCTGGTCACCTTGCGTGGGCTCTCTCTTGGGCCATTGAAAGCTCTCTCTGGGGCTGTTCTCTAATGGGCTCTTTGCTGGAAAACGGGTTATGAACCGGGTAGGTCAACCCTACAGCTGGAAGTGGGTAAGGATGATGACCACTGTCGCTAATAGCGCGTGGGGGCGCGTGCGACCGTCCGAGATGGTGTTTTTGATCAGAAATGTCTCTAAGTTGACAGAAATCCTTGTCTGAACTCTTTTATGGGTGTTTTGGAGTCTGAAAATTTCTTATTCGTTGTATATCTGAGATGCCATTTTCGGTAATGGAGGAGCTTCTTTCTCCATCATTTTCATGGCGGTTTTGGCCTAGAGGGCTTTCCATCTTTACAATTTTGACAATGGCAACGATCGTGATGATTCGAGACGTTAGGTGGAAGCATCTTTGCTCCACGACAACGAAGTCCACTATGGGTCGCGCGACTGCCACTTGCGGTTGATGGCGATGGCGGGGACCACGGTTGATGATGTGGAGTAGACCGCGGTTGCTCAAAGCTGTTGGTGACAACGTCGTTTCCCAGTGAAAGTACGCTCGACGTTGGCTGTGACAGTAACAACGTTGATAACATTAGCAACGACGATGACCACCATAATTCTCCAAATTTAATCACCGATCAACGCATTTTTTTTTATAATTCTTCAACCCGTTCTACATCGTTTCACTATTGTACAGACGATCGTGGAGGTTGATAGAATTTTGTGATCAATTTTGGAAAAGGGAGATCTACGTTTGTGAACGACGCTAAACTGTTGATGTGAAAAATATGTCAGCATCGACCGTCGAGAGGATTGTCACGTGTCGCTTGATGATTCGTTCAAGGTTTTGTAAAAATCAAGTACGATCGTGAAAGCAGTGGGCATGACACGGTAGGTGCCCTACCTAATGCACTCTGACGGTCAAGTCAATATAGTGTTTAAAATTATATTATCAATATGGAGAATTGCTTACCGTTTAATGGAGATCATCATATATTTATAATGATTTTTTGCATCAATCAAACGGTCAGGATCAATGTATATTCTTCCTTATTTTGATAAGGAATTAAGACATTCATGGAGAATATTATCTGATCAGGATATTTTGGTTATCATCTTATCATCTTTAACAACCATTGAGATTATCTAATATGTTTGATATGTGTCTATCATTTCTTTGTATGACTCATTATTATATCTTATTGTGACAAGAAAATGATATCGGCTATCTCGAGTAGCCACGATCCTATGTTTGAGATTATCTCGTCATTCGTGTGGTCTCGGTAGTGTAAGTATAGGTGGGGTCGTGTCCATCGATCTGGTCGTGGAGGTCTCGGTTATCATGGTGACTTCGGTCACGAAGGAGTCATCGGTTTAGAGTTAATATGAGTCCTATCCGAGAAATGAGAGTATTGAGACTTGTTAAAAAATATTATTAAATGGGCTTTAGCCTGAGTGTTTTTCCTCTCCTACCATGTGAATATGCTTGGTTTTGTTGTTATGTTAAGATTGAAAATATTAAGTCTTATTCGAAAATATTACTAAGTGGGTTTTAATCCGAGTATTTTTCCTCTCCTTGAATATGCTTGGTTTTGTTGTTATGTTAAGATTTTATTATGAATATAATTTCTGTTATGTATGATTTGAATATTTTGGAGAAACATTTACTATGGGTAAAAGTTGCATTGGAAAGTCAATATTGAGTCAAGAACAGTGTAATGGAGTCGAACTAATTTATTAATTTTGCCTTGGACAGAGTTTTTAAAAATGGAAACATTTTCTGTCCTTGTGAACGGGGGCATTGTTTGCTGAAACAAATGAAGATGATGATGAGGATGCAAAAATTATTGAAAAACAAAGTTTTGACGAGAAACAACCAGATGACGAGGAGGTTGTTACAGGTGATGTGGGGATTGCACTGGTTGTCTGGACATCATACTTGACACCTAAAATAGTACCTAAGGATGACTGGTTGGTGAGTAATATTTTCCTGTCTACTTGTACCATCCTGAGAAAGGTGTGTCGTTTCGTGATTGACCCTGACAATTACGAAAATATAATTTCAAAAGAAGAAGTTGAATATTAAGACTGAAAAACATCTCAAGCTTGAATAAGCTTTTTAAGAGAATTTAATTAACAATGAAAAAGATACGATAGGGCGGCGTATTAACTATTATATGAGTATAGTGTGACCATAATGTGACATATATGTGTATCTATTTTATAATATTAATTTATCATTTAATTAATAATAATTATTACGAATGCCAAAATCATATTGTTCAACTGAGTGCTTAGAAGCTTTCCATATGATTGTTTTATTCGCTTTTGTAGCCTATTTTGCTTACAAGATGGTCTTAAAGAACGTGAGCTTTGTGTTTTATTTCCATAACATTCACTTCAGCACCATGTTTAAGACTATAACAGATTATTCTTTATGACTATAACAGATTGCTGCTTGAGATCTCTGAGCTGTGGTTATTGCTTGTGAATAAGCATGCAATTAGTTTTTGCTTTTTATATGTAGTTCAATTCTGAGAATATATACTAATATTTGATCATTGCTCTCATTCTTGCAGTTTAATGGAGAACTGTATCTTTTAGCTACAGACCAAGGTTAAATCAATCAACCTGATTTGGTGTGGGAATGGCTGAAAACGGCATCATCTGTAGCCTTGTACGAAGCATGTTATTGCTAGGTAAAAAATCAAATGTAACTTTTATGTATTTTGCGTTTTTCAATATACAAAATGGTAGAGTTAATTTTATGTTGGTTAGGAAATGAGAACAAAAAGCCCGAACCTGAATTTAATTAGTTCCGCTTATCTTACTTTATTTCCTATATCATTGTATGTGAGTTATCATTTTGCTTCTTATATTAGTGTAAAATTGACACAGTAGTTCCAACTCCCCATGGTCTTCAGGCGAATGGAGATGCATTGTTCATGATGGGTAACTTCAAGTGATTCAATGTTGAAAGTCATGCAAATGAGACATGGGATGAACATAATACCACGGCCAGTCCTCCAGTATGTTTTCATAAATTAATAACTTAACTCATCACTGTTTAATATTTGAAGTGCATGTTTGATTACATACATATCTGATTGCATTTTTTGGGTTGCAATATTGCTGGTGGAATGACATTTATCATAAATTATGTAGCATTTAGTTTTCTACCTTTTCATTTTGAAATGTTAACTTTGCCATCAGCTGTTTTCTTTATAAATTTTCCCAAAAAAAAACTATCAAAATGTTATCTTTTGTGTTAAAAGGATTTAATTTTTGTGTTTCTCTTCTACGTGCTGGTTTTTGGCCTTGGGCATTTGGAGGACCTTGCACTTTCTGAACCAATTGGTAGCATAGTAGCGAAAAACCGTTTTCTGGCCAGAACATTCTGGTTCCGGCACGGGACGTAATGATTGGGTAGTATTTTTTTTATTTAAAAATCCGGTCAATTCCAACCGAAATGGAATATTTCAGGCGGAATATGTCCATTTCGCCTTGAATGGATGAAATGACATCTGGGCTGGAACATGCTCATGAACTTGACAATGAATAATTAGGGAAAATTTTGCAAACTATACAATATTAGAGGTGGTGTGTTAAGAAATAACAGATTTTCTAAATAATTTGACAATAATTAATCATTTTAGATAAAAATACCCTTTGTCCATGTAAAATAGTCTATATATTAATTCAAGTCAATCAACTATCTATTAGTGATATGGTTCGTTGATATACTCTATAAGGAAACGATAAATATAGATTACTACGAAAAATCCACAATCCTGCCTCCCCCAACCGCGGAATTTTAAATCCTCAACAACCCGTAATTAATAGATTACTAATATACTTAGAAATTAATTGATACTAAATAGAATATATACTTTCCATAGAACTTAAATTTTTGAAAATAAAAATCTCACCCATCCCTCAACCGCACGGTACACCTCTCAACCACCCTTACTTACTACTGTCAATGATAATAAGTGGTAAGTCCTTACTTACCACTATCAATAATAAGTGAAAAGTTAATCTCATTCTCATTCCTTATCAACGAAACGTACCATTCAACGTCTTGATCATTTTTAATTTCAACAATACTAGATGAAGCATTGCCAAATTGTAGTTTGACAATAATTTTAAACTTATCTCTTTCATCACTAAAACCATATTGATTCCTTCAACCATCTCAACAAACTTCATATTGACATCAACCAAAAGAGTTTTGGAACAAAAATCAAGGTACGATTTTGACTCATCTCCTCTTCCATCATACATTACAATAATAGGGATTTTTGTAATTCCTGAAAATATTTTTGCGATAAAAGGTACATGAAAATTGAACATTCAACATATGACAATTTATTATATATCTTAATGTGAATAAAGTATTGACATTAATTTATTTTTTTGTCAAAGAAAATATTTTGAGTAATACAAATAAACATGCTATTCACATTAAACATGCTATTAACATTGACATGTATAATGATTTACTCTGAAACAAAAAAATATGTTTAAGAAAATCATATGCATCATTGAAAATGTCAGGTTTTAATACAAAAAATAAACTATTAATATTAATGTAGATAATGATTTACTCTATAACTGTAGATACCGTATTTTATCC